>NQII01000160.1:263217-436752 GCA_002778355.1 Clitarchus hookeri
GGGGATAAAAAAATAGCTACTAAAATTGTAATTATTTACCTTTCGCTAATGCTGGTATTACTCACCCGCGACAAGTGTGCAGCCAGTGAGGGATAGCAGGAGCGCTAGCAGCAGGTAGTGTCTAGGGGCGCATGAAGAATGACTTTGTGAGTAGGGGAAAACCACACCTGTTGTAACTGTCGCACGTACAGTAGCCTACGTGAATGCATGCAACAGTATCGCTCACACTACAGACGTTCATTGTCGTTACAAAAATAAGTTAGCTAATTATATACTTATACACACACGCACACACAGGTACCTATAAATAAAAAATACAATTTATTGTCTTTGTTT
Organism: Clitarchus hookeri; assembly: GCA_002778355.1. Classification (NCBI taxonomy): domain Eukaryota; kingdom Metazoa; phylum Arthropoda; class Insecta; order Phasmatodea; family Phasmatidae; genus Clitarchus; species Clitarchus hookeri. Next base: position 263,554 of record NQII01000160.1, read on the forward strand.
GCACAAGCTTGCTCACTGTGTCTCATTCGCCTTAAACAGTCCCTTCTCCAGGCGACAATGTCATTTCTTTCCATTGAAGCCTTTCTTTTGTATTTGCTTTTTTTAAAGTGAAACCCCATTTTTTTAAGGGTTTGTCTCAAAGCCTCTCTTTTTCCAGGAAAATCTATCTCTTGTTTTAAAACCGTTAGCAATTTATTTATTGTAGGGTAGGGACTTCTCCTTTAACTATATAATACTAATGTAAAGTCTGTTTCATATAAGTTGGCGAGATTTTGACATATTCGAAACAAACGAAGTGCAATTTACAAAATCCTTTATCAATTGATGCATGAACGAACGAAAATTAATATTTCGTTGGCTATTCTGAGTGCACTGCCAACGCACATCAGACAAGCAGAAAATACGCAATGAGAAAGAGTTCCCAGATTAATTAATACATTATATTCTACCTGGTCATAAAACAGAGGATTTTAGTGTTAGAAACTAAACTTCGTGCTAAAGTAGGAATGTATATTGTTCAAAATGAAAGGTAGATTAAAACGATCCGTATTCAAATGAAACGCGACTTCCAAACCTTTTTTTCATGTCTTATCCCCCCTCCTCAACGTAGGACTAAGAGCTAATATTAAAATAATTGCTTGTTATCACTTTCTAACTATTAATAAAACACAAGAGTTTTCATTTCAATCATTTAACTATACTATATAAAATATAATAGAAATATTATAAAATTTTACAAAAAATACAAAACAGAATTGCTAACACAATCGTCTGAGTTTCAAAAAGTGAATCTGGTTGGAAATTAACTAATATTATTGGTTTGCAACTATCTATTAATATATATAGCATTGAGATGTAGATGATACTTAGAATTACCAGATAAAATTAAAAATCGGAAAGCATGCATTAATGTAAAAATAACGATGAAGAATGTTTTCTTTATTCTATAAAATCAGCTTTATATCCAGCAACAGATAACGGCGAGAGAGTTTGAGTTTTTAAATAAAAAATATTAGTTTATAAATTGATCAAGCTTTAGAAAATTTTGAAATGCCAATGAAAATTGATGATTTATCTAAATTCGAAAATAAAGTTTTTTTTATTCTTTAAACATTTATTCCTTCGATATATATCCATGAAGAATCACAGATAGTAAAAAAGATGAACACATTAATTTATTATATTTTACACCCGGAAATAAAACTCATTATTGTTGGATAAAAGATTTATAAAGATGAATTTCATCACAATATAATAAATATAAAAGTAAAATTTTTCTCCTTGTAGTGTGTTTGTTAAAATTTCCTAGTAAAAAAAATTAGATAAATATTCTGAAGATTGTTGAACAAACAAAGCAGTAAATTTAGAATTTCCAAATAAAGGCAAACAAACTGTATTTAAAAATTATAAACAAATAACGTGATACCATTTACAATTTATGCTAATTTGGGATCAGTATTAAAAAAGATACAAACAACAATGCAAATGCAAGGCAAATAAAGAAATTTAAATGAACGACAAAATTCTTAGTTTTAACAGAGAGTGATATCGATAATGGTTCAGATAAAACAATATTAAATAAAATTTTATGGAATTAATAAAAAAAGGAAACATAAGAGGTTGAAGAAATATATTTACAATTAGAACCAATAAAACCATTAATTTAAAAAAAATACTGTTTGTAATAAATTAAGCAGATGTACAGTATGAGAATGCGATTTTTTTAATAGAAAATAATCACAAGGTACACAATCTATTATTATCTAACTAGAAAATGCATTAATCCTTTCTGTAATAATTACAATCTTCAATTGAAGCTACCCAATTTTGTACCAATTATTTTTCATAATCTTGCTGGTTATGATGAACATTTAATTATTAAAGAACTAGGATATGATGATGAAATCATTTGGAAAACAAGCAAATAATTTAAAAATGAGATATTTTGATTATTTTAAATTCATGATCAGTAGTCTAGATAAATTATCATAGAATTTATCTAAAGAACAAATGAAACATTTTCTTACATTTTCCCCGGAAAATCTAGCTGATATAGTTATTAAAAAAGGGTGTATATCCATATGATTATATATTGTCAACTGGAAAAAATTTGAAGGAACTGAATTGCCACCAAAAATGAATTCTATAATAAATTAAATGAATGCGATGAAGATGATGTACACAAAAACAAGCATGGAATAAATTTAATCTAAATAATGTTGGAGAATATCACGATTTATATTTGAAAACTGATGTATTATTAATAGCAGATATATTTGAAAACTTTCAAGATACGTATTAAAAAATATATAATGTATTTTACAGTTTGGTATTTTACAGTACCAGGATTATCATNCATTGAGATGTAGATGATACTTAGAATTACCAGATAAAATTAAAAATCGGAAAGCATGCATTAATGTAAAAATAATGATGAAGAATGTTTTCTTTATTCTATAAAATCAGCTTTATATCCAGCAACAGATAACGGCGAGAAAGTTTGAGTTTTTAAATAAAAAATATTGGTTTATAAATTGATCAAGCTTTAGAAAATTTTGAAATGCCAATGAAAATTGATGATTTATCTAAATTCGAAAATAANGTTTATAAATTGATCAAGCTTTAGAAAATTTTGAAATGCCAATGAAAATTGATGATTTATCTAAATTCGAAAATAAAGTTTTTTTTATTCTTTAAACATTTATTCCTTCGATATATATCCATGAAGAATCACAGATAGTAAAAAAGATGAACACATTAATTTATTATATTTTACACCCGGAAATAAAACTCATTATTGTTGGATAAAAGATTTATAAAGATGAATTTCATCACAATATAATAAATATAAAAGTAAAATTTTTCTCCTTGTAGTGTGTTTGTTAAAATTTCCTAGTAAAAAAAATTAGATAAATATTCTGAAGATTGTTGAACAAACAAAGCAGTAAATTTAGAATTTCCAAATAAAGGCAAACAAACTGTATTTAAAAATTATAAACAAATAACGTGATACCATTTACAATTTATGCTAATTTGGGATCAGTATTAAAAAAGATACNATTTAAAAATTATAAACAAATAACGTGATACCATTTACAATTTATGCTAATTTGGGATCAGTATTAAAAAAGATACGAACAACAAAGCCAAATGCAAGACAAATAAAGAAATTTAAATGAACGACAAAATTCTTAGTTTTAACAGNCAAATGCAAGACAAATAAAGAAATTTAAATGAACGACAAAATTCTTAGTTTTAACAGAGAGTGATATCGATAATGGTTCAGATAAAACAATATTAAATAAAATTTTATGGAATTAATAAAAAAAGGAAACATAAGAGGTTGAAGAAATATATTTATAATTAGAACCAATAAAACCATTAATTTAAAAAAAATACTGTTTGTAATAAATTAAGCAGATGTACAGTATGAGAATGCGATTTTTTTAATAGAAAATAATCACAAGGTACACAATCTATTATTATCTAACTAGAAAATGCATTAATCCTTTCTGTAATAATTACAATCTTCAATTGAAGCTACCCAATTTTGTACCAATTATTTTTCATAATCTTGCTGGTTATGATGAACATTTAATTATTAAAGAACTAGGATATGATGATGAAATCATTTGGAAAACAAGCAAATAATTTAAAAATGAGATATTTTGATTATTTTAAATTCATGATCAGTAGTCTAGATAAATTATCATAGAATTTATCTAAAGAACAAATGAAACATTTTCTTACATTTTCCCCGGAAAATCTAGCTGATATAGTTATTAAAAAAGGGTGTATATCCATATGATTATATATTGTCAACTGGAAAAAATTTGAAGGAACTGAATTGCCACCAAAAATGAATTCTATGATAAATTAAATGAATGCGATGAAGATGTACACAAAAACAAGCATGGAATAAATTTAATCTAAATAATGTTGGAGAATATCACGATTTATATTTGAAAACTGATGTATTATTAATAGCAGATATATTTAAAAACTTTCAAGATACGTATTAAAAAATATATAATGTATTTTACAGTTTGGTATTTTACAGTACCAGGATTATCATNAAAACTTTCAAGATACGTATTAAAAAATATATAATGTATTTTACAGTTTGGTATTTTACAGTACCAGGATTATCATGGGATGCAATGTTAAAAATGGCTAAAAAAAAACCCAATAGATATATTATATGACTAGCTGTGCCCGCGGCTCCGCTCACATGGGCTAAGGATTTAATGTTTAGGTTTTTTTTTTTTTTAATAAGGTTTAGCCCCTTCCTCCCACGACGCTTCCACCCGGCATCAACATTGCTCTCCACGTCCGCGTACGGTAAGCCGCCTTGCGAAAGTAAATTTTTTGAGCCATTTTCTTGCGATAAATAGTAGTCAATATCAACTTTCAGCCGTCCAACTATTTCTGTGCAAGAAATTACGTCGATCAGTTGCTAGTTTGCGACGTTGCATTGTTATTGCGTTTGTGTACTTTTTCATTTTCCAATAAGAATTTCCCCAAGGGAATGATCAATTTTTTCGGGTAAAAAGTAGCCTATGTCACTTGCCGGCCCTCCAACTATCTCTGTGCAAAAATTAACGACGATCCGTTGCTCCATTGCGACGTGGAAGGACAAACAAACAAACACACTTTCACATTTATATAATACTTGGGCTATATATAGCAATCACCGATATATTTTTCAGTTACATATCAATAGATAAGTTTTTTTTCCTTACAGATACCTATCGATATATCGATAAATATATACTTATCGACATATCTATAAGTATCGATATATCTTTATATCGAGCATTGACGCAGGATTGTACCCCAAGCGCTAATTATACAAAAAATTTTTTTAGGGAATGAGATATTATTTCGGGATAAAAAGTAGCCTATGTCACTTCCCGGTCCTCCAACTCTCTCTGTGCGAAAAATCACGTCGATCCGTTGCTCCTTTGCGACGTGAAAGAGGGACAAACAAACATCGAAACACACTTCCACATTTATATATATAGTTTATGATATGGTATTAATGATTGAAAAATGTATTAAAAGTGGAATTTCACAATGTTGCAAACGATGTGTTTCAGCAAATAATAAATATTTAGACTATTAAGATGAAAATAAATAATCGAATTATTTACTGTATAGAGTTGCAAATAATTTATATTGTTGGGCCATGGCATAATATGTACCATGTGGTGGTTTTGAATTGATACACTATTCATAATTTGATTTACAGTTTTGGACAAAATATATAACAAATGTAAAGAATTATTTTCAATATGGTTATAATTTTATGTTCATTTAGATTACTGTAGTTTTCGAAGAATACAAGGATTGATACATGATTATTTTCCACAATTGCCAGACCATTTTGAATCTGGTTTTTGATATACAAAAGGTTTATTATATTTTTTTAAGAATTATACATTTTATGAATTAAATCAACTTACTAATCGATTAATTAGAGCAGGTAAAAACAGTTTATCTTTACTTGGTATAAAATGTAATACATATATTGAATTTTTAATGCAATAAAAGATGTACTTAATGATTTAAAAATGTAATTAATAAATAGTTTTTAAATTTTTAAATAAAATTATTTGGTAATAAATGGAGTTGTATCTGAATATGAAAAACAATTAGTATACACTAATTAGAAAGTTTTATTTGTTTTAGATGGTAAAAATAATATCTGGTTTAAGGCAAAAGATGTTTGTAGAATATTACAATATAAAGATACAGATGATTCCATTAGAAAACATGTGGATATTGGTGATACATTAAAATACGAGAAAATTTTCAGATTTGGTGAAACACCGGGTCTAACTTATAATGAAAATCAACAATATTTATAAATGAATATGGCTTATATGATTTTATTATCAAATCGAAATGGCCAGAACTGCCTGCAGACAAAATATTTTGTGACATATTTCTTTCAAATACATACGTTTATATACTATTACCTATAGGCTATTCACGATAAAGTGAGCATTTTTGAAGGACCTCTCATTTGGAATAATAGCCAATAAGTGTATTTTATTTTAGCCTTGAACGTTAACTTCCAAGTGCGGTGGAATCTACACACTGTGTTTATTACTTACACGGCAATATTTATTGAAAAAGTTGGCTTAAGGATAATAAATGACTGAAAGGAAAAAGTAACTAGGGCTTCAAAAATGCTCACTTTACCTTGAACGACCTATAATTTAATGTCAACTGTAACTATTACTAGCTTGTAATACATTAATGCATTTTATTTATTACATATTCATGTAAATAAAATACGCGTGAACCCCCGGCTTTTTAATATGTGGGTGTGACCAGTCACGCAATGTAATTATTTTTAAGTAGCGCGCTGGTAAAAATTAATCAAGTAATGCAGTCCGACAATGGGGTCGGGGGATGAGTGGAGATGACGACGTTGCGTAAGAGGAAAGAAATAGAAGCTGCAAAACGGAGCAACACACGTATACTGCGCNACGACGTTGCGTAAGAGGAAAGAAATAGAAGCTGCAAAACGGAGCAACACACGTATACTGCGCAAAAAAAAAAAAAAAAAAAAGGTCCGGTGCTGAAAGGCGGAGAGCGTGTATTGCTACGAAGGAGCGGCGGCCACGTAAATCAAACGCGCTGGAGATAATGCGGTGGCATGCAGGACACGCTCCTTGATTCTCCGGCGCCCGCGCACAAGAGAAGTCGTCCTCCTGCGCAGGATTCGCGGCTTCCATCCAGCCTCAAGTCGGCACGTATATATGCTAAGCCGCTAGCTCTCGTCGGATCACAACGTTGCGCCCCATCATGCCGTCTTCGCCGGAGCTGTGTCGCAAGGCCGTTGCCGTGAGCTTCAAGGTAAAATACTGCCTTTTTTTTTTTTCCACAGGATTCGTCATTAACCATGGTAGAGGTTGATCACGCTTAATTAAGCACCTTTTTAATATAAGCCCTTCTTAGGATCTACTTTTCTTCTCATGTTGTTATCCTTCCGCCATATGTAAATTAAAAATTGCCATGGACCTGATCACTTTATTCTTAGGGGTTGCGGTGGTGTAGTGGTTAGACTACTTGCCTCCCACCAAGGCGAACCGGATTCTGTTCCCGGCGGGACCGCCTCCGGATTTTCGAACGTGGGTATCGTGCCGGACGATGCCGCTGGTCGGCGGGTTTTCTCGGGGATTTCCCGTTTTCTCCCCACCCTTGCATTCCGGCGCTGCTCCGTACTCACATCGCCTCACCCTCGTCGGTTCTCAAGACTTCGATGTTAAGAGCCGCCCAAATCTCTTCACTCACTTACTTTATTCTTGCGTCATCCAAGTGAAATTGTGGAGTTGTTAGGAATGTAAACTGTGTTACGATTACGCACGATCTTTTTCTAAAGATTATAAAATAAGATACTCTAATTTTAGTGGCTAATAATTCAAACATTACACTCGCAATACAACGCCAAGTTTCAAGAACTATTTATATTTATTAGCTGCCAACTTAATTGGGAGCCTGCAAACCTGTTTGCATTGTAGCATTTATGTAAATATGGGCTGTGTTTTTTTAAGATGATATTATTAAAAGTGCTTACTTAACGATGAACAGCCTTTATCTACTTTTTACGTGAAAACGTCTTTAAAATCAGGCCGAAACAATGCGATACCAGAACGGAAACGTCGATGTGACGTTTGCAGGGTNACGTGAAAACGTCTTTAAAATCAGGCCGAAACAATGCGATACCAGAACGGAAACGTCGATGTGACGTTTGCAGGGTGGGCAATTCTGACACTGTAACTTCGTTACAAATAACATGATTGCAATAAATGCGGTTTCGTTCGATCGGGTATTCGGCTACCGACACAAGCATGGTCTTGAGATGGCTCCGCGCATGCGTGAAGCGCGGGTGGTGGCAATTTTGGGCGGGTGCGAAAATTTTCCGGGCAGTATATCTCGCGACTTCAATGTGCTAGCGCCTTGATTTTGTTGCAAAACGAAAGATCTCGTACAGTTCTGTCGATTATAAGCCATAAAGACCAAGTAAACATTTTGTTTCATTCTCATATCCCAGTTAGTCGCTAATTCAACGTAAAACTCGCGGCCTTGTCTCCAACACAGCCAAACCCAGATATCTAACGTGTGGTACTATCTTCGAAAATGTCTTGTTGGGTGATCACTGTGGGTAACACTCGTAGATATTGTACTAATATGCCTAATTGGATTGTTGATTGTCGATATACTGTTTCAATGTGACATTCAGAGTCCAGGTATGCCGATACAGCTATTATGCAACTGATTTCGAAAAGAATATGACAGTGAGATAAGTTAGTTTATGACTTCAAAATCAATTAAAAGCCTAAAACACGATTTATTTTGGTGCGAAGAATCGAACAATGATACCTCAGGTAAGAGACAATTACGCTACCACATACATTGTGAGTAGGCCAAACATTAAAATGTAACTTTTTGTTTTCCATAATAAAGATTAGGAGGATCAGGACATCATATAGAACGCAGGATCGTTGATTCAGATGATTATACCCTTTTATAAAGAGCCTTATTACTTTAGAGACTTTAACCTTGATTCACTATAAATAAAATTTAAATGTACTATGTTCTTCTCCTATGCATCGAGCGAAACGCGATACAAAAACAGATGTTCTCTTTGAAGCTTCTCCCTAAAGCTAATTCCCTAAAGCTAATCCATATATAGACCTACTGTAAAATGGTTGGCTGGCTCATACGGAGCGTTCGTAACTTGCAGCGTCCACGTACTTGCCAAATCTCCGGTGTCAGAAGCAAACAGCTTGTCTAACGAATTAATGCCCTGTTTTGCCTCTGACGGTATTAGCACTTTACTGAGTTCTCTATAAAGATCCTTTTATTGGATGACGTTGAACTCATGATGAGTGATCACAACATTGTAGAAGAAAATGTTTGCCTTATTCGACGTTTTACGTGTGTCAGATAAAGAGGAGTTTGAACCTGTACGAACACATAGCCTATGTACGTGTGTAGGCATGTATCCACGTGTGCTATGGTTATAGGTGGTTCTCAATTAACTGACCACTTTTGAAATCAACATTTGAAAACAAAACTCTACCCCTATCTGCATTTATTTTTAATAACCCAGTCACTGACATGCTCCCTGTAAAGTTGGCAGCGATACATCAAAACCAATTCCACGCCCTTACGCCGTATTAAAAGTGCGACTTTTCGATTTGTGGATACTGGTTGTCTAATTTATTTTCTGTCGTTATGAACAAAGCAGTGAGAATTATTATATAAGTAACATATTATTTACATTTATAAAAACTTTACGAGTACACTTTATGAACGCATGAATAAAGTGAGAGGGTGCACAGCAATAATTATTTTCATAGGGTGGAAGGATACAAAATGGACAAACAGAAAAGTAGATCCTTAGCAAGGCTATCAAAAATGCACAGTCAACAAATAACATCCTATACTCGTAAATATGTACTTATAAATTCACACTTCCGTGCATAGGAGAACGAATGNACAGTCAACAAATAACATCCTATACTCGTAAATATGTACTTATAAATTCACACTTCCGTGCATAGGAGAACGAATGTGTATACACAGTCATAAGAGATGCACACGTTGTTTAAGTTTCTGTGTGAACTTGGAGATTCTGATTACCCAAAGAGTCCAGTCTCTCACTGCCTGTTTGTGTACATTTACGCTGGTTCAATCCCTTTGTTTGGTATTATGGTTTAGGCTCACTTTTATTATCGATCCGGATGCCAAGTGAAGAAGTAAATGTAAAAATAAAAAAAAATGATGATTTGTGGTACTATTCATAACACTTGTTATTTCTATCAGAATAAACATATTAAAAAGTTTTTTTCTGATCTGTCTGTGAATTTGGATTTGTACTGTACTGCCTTCCTCATTCTGACNTAAGTGAAGAAGTAAATGTAAAAATAAAAAAAAATTATGATTTGTGGTACTATTCATAACACTTGTTATTTCTATCATAATAAACATATTAAAAAGTTTTTTTCTGATCTGTCTGTGAATTTGGATTTGTACTGTACTACCTTCCTCATTCTGACTTGTTGCAGGAATTTAATAGATACATCTGAAGCAGAAAGAGTTAAAGACAGACTTTGTTTCTTCAAATACTCCTGCAGCCAACATATTCCCATTCTATGTCAGTTTTCTTGGAGTGTTCCAAGAAGTTCCTGTAAGCACTCAAGAATTCGTGCCAATACTTCGATCACACACTAATCATTAAACCTGCAAAATACTTTCTTGTTCATTTGGGAGTGATACGACTGGCGGTTATAATAGTTTCACGTATCGATTCGACAAAAATTGTGAATAAATAATTACGTCCATCTTTTCATANTTTAACGACTGGCGGTTATAATAGTTTCACGTATCGATTCGACAAAAATTGTGAATAAATAATTACGTCCATCTTTTCATAGCAACGTAGCTCTAATATACTTTTTTGTAAAATAAAAACAAATTACACTACTTTTATGGTATACAACGTAATTGTTTGGGATATGTACCAAATTCTTCCAATACAACAGTAACATAACAAATATGACTGATAACTTATAATTTATGTACACCCATTACTAGAATTAACAACCGTTAAGCAACTGTAGAAATAAATAGATGATATCATCACAGAGTTATTATGAATAAATGTTAATATTCTTAAACGCATAATAATGTAGACACCAGCTGTAAGGTATTACTAATAATAAGTTTAAAGAAACATTTTACGAAACGTAAGACACGGAAACAAGTCACCGAACTCTGAGCAAACACAAATGTCAGACTTTTGGCCTATCGCTTTGTATTGGTGTCAACACATTTAATGTACAAAAGTTAGCATTAATATAAAATTGTTTAGAATTTTGATGGACTTACATGTCAATTACTTAAAACGTTTTGTTTTTCCAGACATGCGTAATATGTTTCTTGGTGGTACTACTGGCAGAACATTCAAGTGCCAACTTCAGATTCAGCCCCTTTGGACCTGGAGGGTACAGTGGAGGTTTCCTGCCATTTGCAAGATCTGCAGAAGTGTCTTCTCCAGGAGGCGTGTCCTACGGTCCAGGATACAGCGGCCTCCTGAAAGGATCTTCTCGAGGCAAGTGGCTAGACAGCAGGACGTGGGCGGCCCCTGGCTTCCAAGGACTCTCAAACATCCTGAAGACAGTTCCTTCCGCTGGCTCCAGCGCCTCGACGGGCAAGGAGAAAGCCTGGGAGCCGCTGTTCGGACCAGGGCCCATGAAACCTCTAGAGAACAAGGAAAGTACGACTGCCGCACCGTCCGCAACGTGGCAGAACCCTGCCTGCCCCGGGTACTCGAATCTGGCGGGGCAAGTGGCAGCTTCTCAGAGCGCCCCTGTGTATATCGAGAGTCCTGGCACGACGGACGAGTCAAAACCTCTTGGTAGATATGCTGCTGAGGCCCAGTCTGTCGCCAGCACGTCCTTCTTACAGCCGGCCGTCCGGACTATCAAGTCTTCGTCGACTGTCGCCGGCAAATCTCAGCACATTTCGCAGTCGAGTACGACGACCCCCCGATACTCGTATTCCAGTTCTGTCGAGAGATCGAGCGGCGGATCTCGATATAATGACGAAGAGGACGACGATGACTAATGCTGCCGCTACTACGACCGTACGACGAACTTTACTGAAGGCGCAAGGAGAACAGTGTCCATGTAATATACCCAACTGTGTATTAGTGAAATTAGTTTTTATTCCTTCAGAGAAAGTTGGCTTAAGAACTAACTGAGAAAGGGATTATGATATTAATATTTAAAAGTAAGTAAATTATGTATATTTTCAAAATTATTTCGGCTTATATATGTCGTTGATTACGAATAAGGTTATAATAAAATTCTTGATAATGTTCAAAGTGTTAAAATTTGTGGAAGATGTTTAGATATAAATTTTATCCTTGCATTTTATATGAGGTTATAGCAGACTAAAGAAATGAATCTGCAACTGCCGTGAAAACTGTTTACAAGATATCATTACAAATTTGTGCATGCTTTTGCATATAAAAATTTTAATTACGCATTGACGTTTGTCTGATCAGACGATCCAGCACCACACTTTTTTTCCCCTACGGTTAAAAAATAACTTATTTATGTATTTTCAAATATTTTGTTGGGCTATCACTTATTTTTTATGAGATATGTTACCTCACATCAATGTAAGCTTAATATTGACATGGCACAATGTGATTTTAGGGAAGAGGTTAGCCACCTCGGCAAAAAAAATCATATCATAAAATATTGTCGTTAGATCTAGTCCATTTTTATTACAGGTACTATGGTACAGTTAAAATATTTCATAATACGTAGGCCCAACATTTTCTTGTGTGCATAACAGTTAATTATTAAGATATGTAATTTTCGTAGTCATTTTGTTCGCATAGTTTGCAGATGTGGTACATCTGATTTACTTTAGCGAATCATTTCAGGATATTTTACACGTGTCTTAATACTATTGCAAGCTGCTCAATTTCAGTAAATAGGCATGTAATTATAGTTAAATTTGCTATAAATGCGTAGTGCTATTTATCGGCAGCCTTGAAGTCCTTTCCTCCGTACGAAATCTCGTGTTATTTGACTCAGCGTAATTCTCAATAACATTGTATTAGCACTGTAAATAGTATAAAAGGCTATTAACTGCAAACTCTGATAACTTTTGAAAGCCCTGCTTAAAATATACTTGTATGCACGTTGTGTACGCTTCCACCATATGTAAAATTAACATTGCCCCGAGGTTTATCATTTTTTTTTCATGCGTCGGTCAAGTGAAAACTGTAAAATTACTAGAAAAGTAAATATTTTACTAATCTTCTGATTATTATACTTAGATACACTTACACTATTTAAAAACAGGAAGCAGAAGAAATAATTTCAGTATTCACATATATTTACCTTAGACTTGCAACAGAGGGTTCTTACTAACCACCAGACCACTCTGCCGCATGTATAAAACTCGACGACAACTCCACAACCATGTCATCCACGATGAACATACATCGGAGGCGAATAAGAATGATAGCAAAAGGTGGATCAGTAGCAGCCTTGCGATAGTCAGTTTAAGAGGATGACTAGAAAGTAAAAACATTAATTTCCTTTTTAAGTTTAATTACCGGGCACTTCTCTTTTGTGTTTTCTTCCGCCCCAAGAAAAATACAAACAATTTTCAAAATCAAATAGCTTTACAAAATTTATGCAAAATTACATTCAAATATTTACACTAAAAATACGCAGTTACAAAAAATATATAGTTACAGAAATATGTACAATTACTTAACTGGCACCAATTTCCCCCAATTTAGAATCTACTATATTCCCAAATCTACATGTCGTCTCGAGCGAGACCAAAACCCTAGGTGTGACCTCCTTCCGAGTGTCCGTCGTCGCTTAGTTTGCCAGGGTATTTATAGCGAAGATCTCGCAACCGTCGTACATCCCAAAGCTGTGGAGAACATCCTCGAAACGGAAGCAGATCTTCATCCAATCCAATTCAAAGGCGGTGCTGACGTCACAAGGCGACCCCCTCTCAGTCGCCTCAGCCACCTCTAGGTGGAAGGAAACACCGCGCGCTCAGTATAGTTCCGACCTTCATCGAAACAACCAAGCACCCGCCTCGCGGAGTCTAACGCCTCCTCGGCTGCGGTCAACGGGCAACGTCTTAGTACTCATGATCGGCGTAAGGCAGCGTAACTCCGTTACACACTTTTAATTCAACTTTAAAACAGTGGACTACTTTCCCTCCGTCGTTACCAATTTTACTAGTCGCTTGCAAGCCAGTGTGCCCGTTAAAATATCTGCAGGTAGGGGCAATGGCATTTTTCAAAGGTTGATTTCAAAATTGACCGAAAAACCCATTAGTAAAATGCTTGCAACACAATGACTATCTGAGTACACAATATAAATAAACCTTCAAGCTGTTAGTTAGCTTTTACTAATCAGATTACTCTATTTCAAATCACTTCATTTGCGAAGAACACGACATTCGTGGGCACACCTGGTGTAAACATTATAAAAATGTCTCAATATTTGCCAAAACTCAGCCGTCAGTGTGCAGTGGCCAGAACGTGTCAGCTGCCACTATCAGCAAAGAATTAAATAATTTGGTCATGCACGATAATTGGGAGTGACAATTGTCTCATGATGCTTGTTACCAATATGCAGTCTGGCTTGCTGTTAATTTTATAGATTATCATAACCAAATTTAACCTCACTTTTGCTTTAAGATGAATCAGAGTATTGAAGCTGCTCGAATAATACACTGAGGTGACANGACAATTGTCTCATGATGCTTGTTACCAATATGCAATCTGGCTTGCTGTTAATTTTATAGATTATCCTAACCAAATTTAACCTCACTTTTGCTTTAAGATGAATCAGAGTATTGAAGCTGCTCGAATAATACACTGAGGTGACAAAAGTCATGGGATACCTCCTAATATCGTGTCGGACCTCCTTTTGCCCGGCGAAGTGCAGCAACTCGACGTGGTATGGACTCAAGAAGTCGTTGGCAGTTCCCGGCAGAAATATTGAGCCATGCTGCCTCTATAGACGTCCATAATTGCAAAAGTGTTGCCGGTGCAGGTGTTTGTGCACGAACTGAATTCTCGATTATGTCCCACAAATGTCCGATAGGATTCATGTCGGGCGATATTGGTGGCCAAATCATTAGCTGGAACTGTCCAGAATGTTCTTCAAACCAATCGCGAACAGTTGTGATCCGGTGACATGGCACAGTGTCATCCATAAAACTTCCNCAAATGTCCGATAGGATTCATGTCGGGCGATATTGGTGGCCAAATCATTAGCTGGAATTGTCCAGAATGTTCTTCAAACCAATCGCGAACAGTTGTGATCCGGTGACATGGCACAGTGTCATCCATAAAACTTCCATCGTTGTTTGGGTACATGAAGTCCATGAATTGCTGCAAGTGGTAGCTGAACATATTCCCTTTCCAGTCAATGATCGGTTCAGTTAGACCAGAGGACCCAATCCATTCAATGTAAAAACAGCCCACACCATTATCCTCGGTAGTGGTCGAACGTGTCAAGGAACAACTGTTGAACCCAGGTAGGATTCGTGGCGTCTGCGCCACACTTGAACCCTACCATCAGCTCTTACCAACTGAAATCGGGACTCATCTGACCAAGCCACGGTTTTCCAGTCGTCTAGGGTCCAACCGACATGGTCACGAGCCCAGGAGAGGCGCTGCAGGCGATGTGCTGTTAGTAAAGGCACTCGAGTCGGTCTTCTGCTGCCATAGCCCAGTACTGCCAAAGTTCGCCGCACTGTCCTAATTGACACGTCCGTCGTACGCCCCACATTGATTCCTGCGGTTATTTCACGCAGTGTTGCTTGTCTGTTAACACTGACCATTCTGCGCACACGTCGTTGGTCTCGGTCATTAAGTGCAGGCGGTTGGCCACTGCGTTGTCCATGGTTGGAGGTTATGCCTGAAATTAGGTATTCTCGGCACACTATTGACACTGGATCTCGGAATGTTGAATTCCCTAACCATTTCTGAAATGGAATGTCCCATACGTCTAATTCCAACTACCATTCCGCGTTCAAAGTCTGTTAATTCCCGTATGGTGGCCATTTTTTCAGCCAGTAAATTAAAAAAGTTATGTAAAACATAATGTAAAAAAATAAGCATAATTTTTTTTAAATTATTGGCAGCTTAATTGGATGGTATCTTCAAAATGCAATAACATGACGGCCATTTTGCCAGCCAGTAAATGAAATATTTTATTTAAAAAAGTAAATTTTTTTTAAAATTATCTGAAGCCATATTGGTTGGTGCCACCCCTGTATCTTCGTCGTGACCCCCCTCCACAGAATTGGGCGGCAGCCATGTTGGCATCACCACCTGAGCAGCAGCAGCAGTGGCCATGTTTGCAGCCATGTTTGCAGTCAGTATATTCAGTTACTGGTGGCCATGTTTGCAGTCAGTACAAGTTAATTTCAATGGTGGCCATTTTGCCANGCAGTCAGTATATTCAGTTACTGGTGGCCATGTTTGCAGTCAGTACAAGTTAATTTCAATGGTGGCCATTTTGCCACCCAGTAAATTTAAAAAATTAAGTAAAAAGTTATGTAAAAAAAAGTATAATTTTTTTTAATTCTTGGCAGCCATATTGGATGCTGTATTACATCTGTCTCTTCGTCGTGACCCCTCCTCCATAGCAGCAGCCATGTTGGCACCGCCACCACCACCACAATCTAGCCATTAAATCGTGTACGGCTGCGTACATTGAAGTGTTTTTAAAAAGTACTTGATTAGCAGCATAATTATTGGCATGTAAAAGTAATTGAAAGTATCAAAACACCCAAAAATAATATGCGTATAACATGTTGTGTTAGTTACTTAGGCGTTGAAGATGATGATGAATATTCCAAATCAAACACTTGCAATTATCTCAGCCCAAGTATTCAATTGAACTCAACACACACAGTAAATAGGTATTTAAGAAAAAAAGTGTTTTTTTTATAAAAAGAAATAAAAAGCATGACACAGGCTTATTTACGCCTTTTATTAAACACAATACGTACACCTGCATTGTATTTTGCAGTAAGCAATCTGATTTTAATGAATTACATTTCAGCAGTAAAAAAACTCTTTTCTAATGAACCTCGTCATGAGTTACATTTCATTAACCACAGTAAAAAAAAACATGATGTAGAATGAACACAAACTTTTTTTTTCTAACGAACCTCGTCACACCATCATTTCACCACTGCTCTGTAAAGAAATGAAAGAAGCGTAATCTGTATTATTGCCATAAGTGCTGCTTGCTTCATTGAGTGAGCTTGGAAATGCCTGGTTGAAATCATACGTCGAGCAACTCACATGGTCGACGGCGGATGAGGGCTCCATTCGCTGCAGTGGAGTTCTTAACATCGCCGCACGAGACGAAGTATTGTGGCAACCTCTCTA
The DNA here is from genome assembly GCA_002778355.1 of Clitarchus hookeri. NCBI lineage: Eukaryota > Metazoa > Arthropoda > Insecta > Phasmatodea > Phasmatidae > Clitarchus > Clitarchus hookeri. The sequence goes on from NQII01000160.1 coordinate 280,532, forward strand.
TGGCGACGCCTGCGGCTGCGTGTGCTATGTCGTCGCTGAGGGTGACAGTAGGCGCTTTATCCAGTTGAACAAAGTTGACTTTGACACATTCATCGAAGTAGCTGACCAACCGCTCTTTAGTATAAGTAAGGGGTAATATTGCGGACGAAGCTAGTAACTCCACGACCTGCATCCAATTCCCCAACATCACATTTTTTGATGTTTGCACAATATACTTATGCAGAAAAGAAACAATGTGTGTAATGTCCTCTCGCACGGCTATCGCCGTTGTGTGAACACTCGTCGTCGTCAGTAGGTCTAGACACTCCCACGGACCAATACCTAGTACCGCGCAAGAANCAGAAAAGAAACAATGTGTGTAATGTCCTCTCGCACGGCTATCGCCGTTGTGTGAACACTCGTCGTCGTCAGTAGGTCTAGACACTCCCACGGACCAATACCTAGTACCGCGNCGAAGCTAGTAACTCCACGACCTGCATCCAATTCCCCAACATCACATTTTTTGATGTTTGCACAATATACTTATGTAGAAAAGAAACAATGTCTGTAATGTCCTCTCGCATGGCTATCGCCGTTGTGTGAACACTCGTCGTCGTCAGTAGGTCTAGACACTCCCACGGACCAATACCTAGTACCGCGNGGCTATCGCCGTTGTGTGAACACTCGTCGTCGTCAGTAGGTCTAGACACTCCCACGGACCAATACCTAGTACCGCGCAAGAAGGCGAAATAATGCTGAAAAACTGTAAAAGAACAGCGTTCTTAATTGCAATCTTCTCGGCCGCCTTCGCAGGGGAAGGTGATCACGCACGTTTAGTGGCCGGAGACATAGGTGGAGTAATGATCACCTCAACATCAGACACATTGTCGCCGGTAGACATAACACACGAAAATAGTCTCCAACAGTGACAGTTCGAACAGCGTTTTCCTCGAGAACGCAAATTGAATACTAGCCAATGCAAGTAGAGTAAAAAAGTGCCTACAATCTACACACAAATTACGCCAGCATTCCCCTCTGAGAACAAAAATGAACAAATGATAGGAAGTAATTTGGGCTTAATTATAGGAGGGGCAGCCATCAGGGACCTTCTTACCCTACAAAGATGGCTAGACACCGTTAAAAAACAAATTATGATGAATGAGTCATCACCACGCGGTTATTGATGTCAAGTATGAGTCGCCGCGGCAGTGGCATTTAAGAATGCGGTTATAAAGACGAATTATGATTGATGTGTCGGCGCGAAGGCGGCCAGACGCCTTAACTTCTGAGTCAGTGCCAGTGGCATTTAAGTACGCCGTTAAAGACGAATTATAACGTTTGAGTCACTGCTGTGCGACAAAATTTATTTTAATTTATGTGATGCCGCCACAAAAACCTGCAGCTGCAACATCTTGAGTCATCACCATGCGGTAATTGATGTCAATTACGATAATTTACAGGTCGCTTCGCTCCCCAAAGACACAAACTGCAGTCTGAGTCATCATCACACAGCAATCGATTTAAACTATGTTAATTTACAGACGTCTCCAAAACCTGCAGCTGCGCTATTCTTCGGGGAGGGTACAGGACAGAGAAATTTAAGACAATATCTGAACCGAGGGTGGGCGGCGTGCAACCCCTCAGAAAGCGGTAAAACAAAATTAAGGACAAACGCTGGGGCGATATATTGAAATGAATTCCTCCATCATTTCTAACTTGCACGTGCAGCAAAGCCAGTCAGACGCTGGTAAAACAAGCAATCCCAGTACACCACAGACCCATCGTACTTTCGCCAAAAAATTATAACATATAAATAATTTAGATTGACAGATTTGCGTAGCAGTATAATGGAAGTTGTCACATACGAAACTAGGTTGCCAGTATGTATTAGTAACATTGACAAGGCAATAAAAACTGGCGCATTTAAATCGAGGCATGGTAAAAATTATTGCCGGGAACAGTTCACGCAATTATATGCGGTCCTTCAAATTCTGGGAAGACTTGTGCCCTCCTCAGTTTGTTAGAAGAAGAAAATGGTCTCCGGTTCGAAAACGAGTACATCTAATCGAAATCACTCCACCAGCCGAAGTATTTGCGTCTAGCAAAAATTCTGCAAGGGGTTGCGGGACTGCAATATTTCCCCTTTAGTGAAAATGAATCAGTTATAATGCCAGACGAAGCATTACCGAACGCTGTGTTTATTTTTGAAGATGTGGCATGCGAAAAACAAATAAATATCCAGCAATATTTCAGTATGGGGCGGCATATGGCCATAGATGTCGTAAATCTGTGTCAAACACACTCGCGTATGGCGAAGCAGCTTTTACATGACAATGCCAATTTCCTGGCCATATTTCGTATAGACGATATGAATTTACGCCACATATACACGGACAATGTAAATAGCGATATGCTATTTGACAGATTTAAAGAAATGTGTGCGTATTGCATGAGAGATCAGTACGGTTTCCTAGTCATAGCGAAAGATTTTCCAATTGATAAAGGAAGGTACCGCAAAGCATTCGATCGACTTGCCATCCGTGAAGTATAAGTTACTCCGTATCCAAATTTGGGCATAGGGGCCTGAAATGCACACCGGAAAGCTGCATAATGTCCACCAACGATGGGAATTGCAGTTTCGGTGGTAAGTGAGCCAAGAACCTTGGCATTCCCAGGCATGACGAGGATGCCATTAATGTATCCTTTGTGCGAAGTGTTACATCTGATGCGCTGTGACCGGTGCTAGCACTGCAAAAAAAGTATTGACACACATTTACGCATATTAGTGACAGATATGACTCGAATTAATGCTGTAGAAACAGCGCTGGGTGGTATGGGAGAGCAAATAGCTATCAGAGTACAAATAGGTATGACCCACGAATTAGGCACATTGTCCAGCGACATTAAGAAATTGTCTGTGTTGGGCAGGAAACTCACTACGGTGGAAAACAGACTTTACGATACTAAGATATTGATCGCGAGCATGGATGTCCGCCTCGGATCATTAATTGAAAATGCATCACACATCACGGCTGTTACTAGCAGAGACGTACTCGAAGCAGTGGAAGGCAAGCTGTCTGGTAACGCGAATGTACTGTCTACCAAAATGGAGGCCCAGCTACACAAAATATCTGAAGACCTGTTGAAACTAAACACATTAGGAGGTAGAATATCTGCTGTGGAGAATAAAATCGCTAATATGGGAGAGCAGATCGTTGCTGGAGTGCTAGCGGGCCTCACCATGTTGCAAGACACTTATCTCAAGTCGGAGAGCACCCCAAAAAAAATTGAATCGAATTTAGTAACCATGCACTCTTAACCAAGCTGGATGCGCAGCTTGACAGAGTAACCAATAAAGTACAGAAAATCGATGAGGTAGGTAGCGCGGTGTCAGCCATGGAGAAAAAAATTACCTATGTGGGAGCTCAAGTGGACGGTCTCAGCGCTAAACTTGCCAGCCACATTAATGACAAGACTGCGCTGGACACATTGACCACTAAGGTAGAATCGAACCTCAGTGCCATTAGTATGTTGGCTGTTACTGTGACGAAACATTTTCAGACTTTATCAAATAACATGCGAAGCATAGTGGCATGNTCAGCGCCATTAGTATGTTGGCTGTTACTGTGACGAAACATTTTCAGACTTTATCAAATAACATGCGAAGCATAGTGGCATGTAAACTGCCCGCAGTGGAAGAGCAACTTACCGATCTAGGCGACCGCGTCGATTACAGATCACTGACAACACTCGCGTCAACATTGAATGATAATTTACGCATAGTGAACGAGAGTGCTGCCAAGCTGGCTGCTATGAATGCCTAGCTCATTTCAGTTCTAACAGCGCTCGAAAAAACTTTTGGTAAGGGTTTTGCAAATGGCTCCACGAAACTTGCCGAACAAGTAAATATGCTCGGCAAAAGCATTGCTGTGCTACATACACAGCAGGGGAGCCTAGCTAGCTTGGAGAATAAACTTAGCAATATATATTTGATGGAATGACCAAGAAACAAGTTACGAGTATTCTTGAAGAACTAGACAGCCATAACCGTAGTTTGATTAGTGGCATGTCAAATATTGAGGAACTAATACGACACAGAATTATCCGCAATTTACATGATATTTGTACAGACTATGAGAAATGGATGCATTGCGGGCACATACGCACTGCATTTCTAAAACAACTCAATACTTTCGAAGATAAAATTGTCAACGCAATTGCACGCAGGGCAATTATTTAATATAAAGTACACAAATTACGCTAATAATGTCAGTATTATGTCTGCGGCAGCCAAGGACTTAACGCGCATCATCGCAAGAGTGCGAAGGAAGTATTTGCAAGCTAAGCGAGCACGAATCGAAAGGGACATAGTATTGGAACATGCATTTCAGCCAATCACATCCCGACTGGACATGCTAAATAATAAAACAGATATTCTCCCTGGCGTGAAGACTGAACCCGAATTAAAGCCAATAGCAGACGAAGTTTCGTTGGATGAATCAAAACCTAAAAAAAGGGCTAGTTCTCGCTCAGCTACTGTTTGTTATTACCTTACATTATACACGCAGCGTTTTAATGATAGCGTTTATGCCGTTTACAGAGGGAATAAAAAATGGTTTCTGGGAAATAAAGAGATATTTTTCCTACCTAATGATTATGTACAGATCTATAACGAACTTATTCACGCTTCTCCCGGCTTGTACGAACTATTATTTAAGCGCCGACCAGGGGAATTCTCGCATGAATCGCTTAATCAATATAAAAAATTCTGCATATTACGAGCGCACTTAACTGATAACAATATAAATGCAACCACATATAAAGACGAAACACACCCGAAATTCGACATTGTTTAAGAACTTTTTCCTGACGTCGGCTTAGCTAGCATCTCAGGGTTGAAACTTGATAACCTCAGTCAGTCCGAGTTTGTTTATTGGAACGAAGTCAACGAATTAGTCGCGCACCTACGGGTTCTTTTCGCATCCCAGCAGGCGGGAAATGATTNACAAACCAGGGAAATTCTTGCATGAATCGCTTAATCAATATAAAAATATGTCGCATATTACAAGCGCACACTTAACCGATAACAATATAAATGCCGCCACACATAAAGACGAAACACACCCGAAATTCGACATTGTATAACAACTTTTTACGGACATCGGCTTGGCTAGCGGCTCGGGGCTGAGACTTGGTAACCTCAGTCAGTCCGAGTTTGTTTATTGGAACAATGTCAACGAATTGGTCGCACGCCTACGGCTTCTCTTCGCATCCCAGCAGGCGGGAAATAATTCACACACCAATGAGATCATGAATATTGTAGAAGAACTGCGTAAAGGGGGTTATGCATACTGAAAGAATATCGGCTCGTGCGGCAATAGCCACTAAAAAGCACAAACCACTGCGGAAAATTTTTAGTAGAAGACAAGTACAACTGTTTGGAATTCGTGACCTGTATCAGGCAGATTTGGTTGAAATGATACCTTATGCTTCTCTAAATAAAGGTTTCCGGAACAAGTTAACAGTTATTGACTCTTACGGTAAATTTGCGTGGGTCCTACCTGTCAGACGGCAAAATGGGAAAAGATGTAGCCAAGACTATGACTGTAGTGTTGGCTGATAAGGACTCACAGAAAAATTTACAAACGGACTTAGGTAAGGAATTCTATAATAAACTATTCCAAGCACTAATGCAACAGAAAANTCCTACCTGTCAGACGGCAAAATGGGAAAAGATGTAGCCAAGACTATGACTGTAGTGTTGGCTGATAAGGGCTCACAGAAAAATTTACAAACGGACTTAGGTAAGGAATTCTATAATAAACTATTCCAAGCACTAATGCAACAGAAAAATATTAATCATTATAGTACATTTAGCGAAAAAAAAGCTTCAATTGTGGAACGTTTTAATAGAACTCTGAAAAATCATATGTGGCGCGAATTTTCAGCACGAAGAAGTTATACCTGGCTGGATATTCTACCCCGATTAATTAATAATTACAATACTAGGAAACATAGAACAATTCGTATTCGCCCTGTGGATGTAAAAGACAATTCGTTGATATCAACAGTGTTTAGGAATAAAAAATATCCAGATTCAAGTACGCAGAAAGCTAAAGTAGGCGATTATGTGCGCATTTCACGTCTTAAATATGTTTTCTCTAAAAGTTACTATCCAAATTGGACTCTGGAAATATTCCGCATTGCAAAGATCCGGCATTACAAGCTGAGAACATATGTACTCGAAGATTTAAATGGTGAGCATATAAAAGGGTTTTTTTACGAGCAGGAAATCATGCCTACTAAATATCCACACACTTGTTTTGTCGAGAAACTACTTCCGACTAAGAATAAAACGGTTTACGTCCAATGGCTAGGTTTTGATCGTCCCTTCAACTCCTGGATACCTATAGATGATCTCCGATAAAAAGCCCCTGCAGACAAGTCCTTAATTTGGTTGGTGCGGGTCGGACAAAGGAGCGATCTCTCGGAGGCTCACTAAAAACAGTGATGGCCATCATGCTCGCAGCCGCCACTCACCATGAGGGGCGAATCGAAGGCCTCTCATTGCAGGGGGAGGGGGGTGCTACGAGCGCGATGGCTGTCGCAGTTGTTAGTGACCCGAGGGGAGAGAGAACTATCTGGCTAGCCTTCCCCTCTCGCAGCGAAAAATATCTTTGCAGTACACAGGATGTTCACAGGTCATTATAAAACAGGTACACTAAAGAAAGGAACAGCCAGTGTCACATTATGTGCCGTGGAAAGAGGATCAGCAAGAAAGGGGATGGTATTTTGAATAAAATAATAAATAATGTCCCATTCGAAGCCCACATTCCAGGCTACAAGTTTTGNAGAAAGGGGATGGTATTTTGAATAAAATAATAAATAATGTCCCATTCGAAGCCCACATTCCAGGCTACAAGTTTTGCGGTCCTGGGACACATTTATAACGTGGACTCCAACGTGGAGATGCGCCTATAAATACACTATATGCGGCCTGTATGGCTCACGATATTTTGTATGCTGAGAGTGATAATTTGGTTGATAGACACGCAGCTGACACAATCCTTGCAAATAAGGCCAAGACTATAGTTAAAACACCAAACATGAAATTCGGCGAGCGATTGGCGGCATGGACAGTCGGCAAAATAATGAAAGCCAAAGTTAAGCGCGGTATGGGTATGAGATTTAGGCATCATATGGTTAAGAAGAAGAAGAACATGCATAGAAAAGTTAAGCGCGGAGGGAAACTTCCTTTTTTGCTGCCTGAAATAGGACTTTTTGGGATTGCTTATAGGCGGCGCTAGCGGAATAGCGCGAGCTGTGAAAAGTGCTAAAGGTGGAAATAAACATTTAGCAGAACAATTCTGGCATAATAAGCAGATGGAAATTCTAACCAGCACAAAATAACACGCGAAAAGGTATATTCTTGCGACTGTATCGCGGCGGCGGTGGTAGGCGCATACGTCGGCGGCGGATGTACTAAGGGGGCTGCCTGACCGACCGCTGACAANGTATCGCGGCGGCGGTGGTAGGCGCATACGTCGGCGGCGGATGTACTAAGGGGGCTGCCTGACCGACCGCTGACAAACATTTATTTGTGTAAATTTTCGCGAAAATTAAAAATACATAATTTTTGTGAAGTGTTTATGCGAGACACACTTCCACAGTGGCCGAAAAAAAAAAAATGTGGCATAGTGAATTTAGATACGAAAACGGGGTCAGGCCCACACTGGACTGCTTATAGAAAAGACAGGAACAGAGTTGAATATTACGACAGCTTCGGCAACTTAAAGACTCCACCAAAACTGCAAAAATATTTTAAAGGCAGTATAATTTAATATAGCCACGAGAGAGAACAGAGACCGCAGGACTGGAATTGTNACTGCAAAAATATTTTAAAGGCAGTATAATTTAATATAGCCACGAGAGAGAACAGAGACCGCAGGACTGGAATTGCGGCCATTTATGCCTACGTTATTTAATGTCTACACAACACTACTAAGGCGTCAGTCATGTCTATCACCTTGATTGTGACAGGCAATTCGTCGGAATTACAGTCAGTGCTTTCCGCCGCTAAGCCTGGCAGTAGAGTGGTATATTGCCGTGATAGATATTCAAACATATTTTTCAGTACCTAACATTGATGATTATAATTGCATGTATCAATATGTTAAGGCAGACGGTAAAAGGGGCGAAGTACGAATTCCTACTGGATCGTATGAGATTGATGAAATATCTGATTATCTTAAACGGGAGCTGGAACCAGACGTGACTTAAGTACTTCGTGGAAATTCTAATACTCTACACAGCGAGATGAAGTGTAGTGTTCAGGTAGACTTCTCGAAAAGCAATACTCTCGCTGCCATGCTGGGATTTGAAAATGTGAAATACGTGGCAAATAAAACCCATGTATCTACCTTGCCTGTAAACATTTTCCCCGTTAACGTTATCAGATTTAACTGTAATTTAGTTAGCGGTTCGTATCTCAATGGCAAACCAAGCCAGACATTAAATGAGTTCTCTGCAAACGTGCCGTNTAAACCAAGCCAGACATTAAATGAGTTCTCTGCAAACGTGTCGTCGGGATTTAAACTTGTAAGTGTGTCAACAACACCCATATATGTCCCGGTCGCGATGGAGAACGTACAGGAAGTAATCGTTTCCGTACTAGACCAAGAAAGTCATTTGATTAATTTTTGAGGTGAGGAAATAACAGTGCGTTTACATTTACGTAAAGATGAAACTGAAAATTAAGCATGTTAAAGCGAATAAAGGGGCGTAGCGCACCACACCTAAAGTCAGTACGAGGNACTGCAAAAATATTTTAAAGGCAGTATAATTTAATATAGCCACGAGAGAGAACAGAGACCGCAGGACTGGAATTGTGGCCATTTATGCCTACGTTATTTAACGTCTACACAACACTACTAAGGCGTCAGTCATGTCTATCACCTTGATTGTGACAGGCAATTCGTCGGAATTACGGTCAGTGCTTTCCGCCGCTAAGCCTGGCAGTAGAGTGGTATATTGCCGTGATAGATATTCAAACATATTTTTCAGTACCTAACATTGATGATTATAATTGCATGTATCAATATGTTAAGGCAGACGGTAAAAGGGGTGAAGTACGAATTCCTACTGGATCGTATGAGATTGATGAAATATCTGATTATCTTAAACGGGAGCTGGAACCAGACGTGACTTAAGTACTTCGTGGAAATTCTAATACTCTACACAGCGAGATGAAGTGTAGTGTTCAGGTAGACTTCTCGAAAAGCAATACTCTCGCTGCCATGCTGGGATTTGAAAATGTGAAATACGTGGCAAATAAAACCCATGTATCTACCTTGCCTGTAAACATTTTCCCCGTTAACGTTATCAGATTTAACTGTAATTTAGTTAGCGGTTCGTATCTCAATGGCAAACCAAGCCAGACATTAAATGAGTTCTCTGCAAACGTGCCGTCGGGATTTAAACTTGTAAGTGTGTCAACAACACCCATATATGTCCCGGTCGCGATGGAGAACGTACAGGAAGTAATCGTTTCCGCACTAGACCAAGAAAGTCATTTGATTAATTTTCGAGGTGAGGAAATAACAGTGCGTTTACATTTACGGAAAGATGAAACTGAAAATTAAGCATGTTAAAGCGAATAAAGGGGCGTAGCGCACCACACCTAAAGTCAGTACGAGGNAAAGATGAAACTGAAAATTAAGCATGTTAAAGCGAATAAAGGGGCGTAGCGCACCACACCTAAAGTCAGTACGAGGCAGGCACACAGTCCGCTAACATATCTGAAAATGTTAATTTCCTTACATGATTAGGTTTAACGGTCAAGAGTAAGTATGGGTGTGGAAATATTAAACGTAAGTGAACCGGTAGGATACAAAGACGCAATTACCAAGGCAGAAATACACATTTATTTGCCCTACCTGCCAGGGCCGTATGTGGCATCGTCCGGGTTGCGAATTCCCATACAAAACCAAGATATATACATGACATCATTTAATTCTTATTTGTACTTTAGGGGGATGCTGACAATGGCGGGTAATGCGCTTCCAGCAACAACTAAATTCATTATAAACGGTATACTTCACATGATTAATAGAATCTCCTATGAATTGAACGGGTGTGAAGTAGATGCCACTCGCGATGTTGGAATCACGGCAAAGATAAAGAATTACCTTTCATTAAAGTGTAACCAACTACTGGCTGCCAAAATGCCAAAATGGCTGGCTGGGGAATCGAGGAAGATTTTAAGTTTCCTCTATATGCTAATCGGAAATTTGAAGTGTGTATTCCCCTCGCCATGCTGTTAGGCTTCGCTGAAGGCTATAGGCACATAATCATTAATTCCAAGCAGGAGATANTAGGCACATAATCATTAATTCCAAGCAGGAGATAGTTATGCAAATGGCCAACTCGCAAACGAATGCACTCTAGGACACTGGCGCAGAAGCGGCTACACTTGCAATACTTTCTATTGACTGGTTACTGCCGCATGTACAAGTGAACATGAAGGAACGTGTACAATTTTTTTAATATGCAGAAAAAGGCAGGAACGTGGATATGGTGTTTCGTACTTAGNTTCTATTGACTGGTTACTGCCGCATGTACAAGTGAACATGAAGGAACGTGTACAATTTGTTTAATATGCAGAAAAAGGCAGGAACGTGGATATGGTGTTTCGTACTTAGAGTATAGAAACTTATCCTAATGTACCGAGCTCTGTAAGTGTAAATTGGAACGTGAAAACTAGTTTTACAAGTGAGAAACCNTAGAAACTTATCCTAATGTACCGAGCTCTGTAAGTGTAAATTGGAACGTGAAAACTAGTTTTACAAGTGAGAAACCGAGGTACATAATTGTAGCGTTTCAGGCCAGTAAACGAAACATAATTAATAAGGACTGTTCGACATTCGAACACGTAAATATTAAAAATGTTAAGGTTTTCCTAAATTCTGAAGCATACCCATATGGTGATTTAAATATTGTTTTCGCAAATGGCTCGAATATGGTGCCCTACCAAATGTACACAGATTTCAAGCGTTCGTACTATGGCCAAACACAAGCTCCCATTCTAGAGCCGAACAAGTAGATGCACACGTACCCACTCGTTGTGTTTGACATTAACAAGCAAGATGACCGTTTAAAATCCGGCATTGTAGACTGCAGAATTGAATTAACTGCCGCTGAAAATTTCCCCGCATTCACCCAGGCCTATGTCTTAATACTGCACGATCGACTGGTCACATATAATGTGCGCGACAGAGTAGTTAAAATACTGACGTTGATTACAACTATAGTACATTCTCTCCCGTGCGTTACAGCGCAAACANGCGCGACAGAGTAGTTAAAATACTGACGTTGATTACAACTATAGTACATTCTCTCCCGTGCGTTACAGCGCAAACGTCATAATGTATGCAAACATTCAGGAATGTGACTTGCAGCAGGGTTTTATTATTAAATGTATTTGTGTAGCATACGATGATGCTAATGATGAGCAGATAGAGATGTATACATTCAGACCACCGTGTCCATGGTATGAGCTGGACGTGAAAAGCAAAGGAAAAAACATTTGGCTGGAAAAACGTTACCTCGGCATCAATTGGAGTGAGGGCAATTTGAAATATGAGAAAATGCACAATGTACTAGTCGCTGCACTAAGTAACAATGGTATAGTCTTTGTGGCCGGGGCAGAGCTGAAACGTCATTTAAGCAATTATTGCAACACCGCCACTAAAATCTGCAATCTACAAACCAAGTGTAGATGTCTGTCGTTTAGAAGGTTGAGAGAGAAATATACGGGCCTGTTAGAACATGAATGTGACATGTGTATGTGTAACCTTGTATGCTTCTGTCTTAATGTGTTGTTTATTAAGTCATGGCATTTGTCGGACTATACCGAAGGTAAAAAAAAAATTTCACCACTACCAGCCATTATAAATAGCCCATCTATCGGGGCAAATAACTTTAGTTCTGATCCACAGCTCATCATGGAAGGTCTAATCGCCAAGCTGAACGAGCCCTTTCGATATATACCGCTGTCAGAGCTCGTCATCAGCAAGGTATACATGGCAACAGATTTTCACCGCACACAGTCGGTATACGGTAAATGTGTAACACATATATTAGACAATGAGATGCGTGTCCGGCTGCCTACGCGCTATGCCCAACTCATATCAGATGACGACATGGTCAGGCTTAATGCTGCAATAGTACCATTCAGCTATGGTGGCATCAAGTCTAGTAACAATGGGAGATCAATGCACGTCGTAGAATTTTCGTAAATGGCTAACATAGTGTGCAATTTCAACCCGCTAGTCACGTATGAGGGCGACGTTACTGTAGGATACAGTCGTGCTCATTTCAAACCGCCCGGCCAACCGTCGCAGGGACAATCATGTAATGGACTTGAACACTGGGCATGTCGTGTCAATGAGGGTAGTTTATGCTAGGTACTATTTAATGTAATGTCGTGTGCTGTATATCACCTAAGACCTGGAATGAAGCTGCCTTGTTCGCTCAGTACTACGAAATCATGCGAAGAGTACATATGCCATGTACGGTTTACTCGCGTAATTGCGTATGAACTTTGCAATGTCAACACTGGTAGTGTAATTACCCGCTGGACTGAGTGCTGCACCGACGACCGTCATACCACCTAAACGAGGAGAGACACAGTTACGTCGACTGCAATGTGTTCGCCGGCATCATGCGAGGTGTACGATGCTGCAATATAAAAAGTGATGTGCAGAGCTGCAGTAGTGTTTCGTTGAGAAGAGAACTAACATCATCATCATGTTTAACCTTCGTGAGTGAGTGATATTTCTGCCGGAAGCCGTGAACATGTACGATAACTACTTTATTAGATACAGAAGAGTTGTGTTTAAACCAAGAATTGAACACGAGCAAGTACAAATATGTGACTCTGAACATAATTTTTGGCGTTATCTAGATGCTTGCGATAATTTTTATTATGAAATTCGCCCCTGCTACAAGTTCGATCAGTACCCCGTCTACAATCTCCGACCCCAGAGTGAGCTACCTGAAACATGGACGTATTCTCGCAGTATGTACGGAATGTTAAGACATTATAGAACTACGCACCTAGAACAAGAAGGTGAAATTTACCTTGCGAGAATTTGATACTGGAGCAACTTACTGCTGGACCGAAGAATGTACAGGCCACATACATACGATCACGCTGGAAGAATTCGGTACCACACACGTTCTACCCTGCGCCGCTACGGTATGTTGCATCTTCAATTGAAAACTATAAGTGAAGGTTAGTAAACCACTTACAACAAGAACATGAGCAACGACAGAGCAGATATAGGCCGCAGCACGAAGGTAGAGGGCGAAATAATATGTCATAGCAAGTGTAAATGTTGTAAGATAATGTACGACATTTATGCCCGTATACGACTATTATTGTTCAAGAAGAACCACTGACGTCATGTCGGAGGTGTATGGCTGGTACATAACCTATGTCTCCCCGCCAGTCAACATCAGTGAGCTCAAGATGAAAGTGCCATTAAGCCCAGAGACTGTCTACAGCAGTGTGACGCCTGGCAACAACTTTATAACCTGTGTGTGTGATGGCGAGTCAAGAACATACAGCGAGCAGTGCGACAGTATAGCACATTGGNCAACAACTTTATAACCTGTGTGTGTGATGGCGAGTCAAGAACATACAGCGAGCAGTGCGACAGTATAGCACATTGTGCACAACCCAACGTCGACGTACGAGCAATGTCAGTAGATGGGCGAATGCAATATTCTGGGGAGATGTGTCGTNTTGTGCACAACCCAACGTCGACGTACGAGCAATGTCAGTAGATGGGCGAATGCAATATTCTGGGGAGATGTGTCGTTAACTATATGCGAACAGACACTCCCCTTCCACGTGGGCCGGATGAAATTATAACTCACGCTTTATTGCAAGGTGCAATTAGAGTTTACCTTCCGCAAGAACCTTTGGTGCTCCCGGCCAACTCTGCTGTGATTGACATTACTAAGGAGGACGTCCAGCTGCCTGCCGATGTCAAATGCAAGAGGTATGCCGCTGTCAAACGCAAGAATGCCCTGGGTCCAGACGAAGTTATAACACACGATTTATTGCAAGATGCAATAAGAGTTGACCTTCCGCAAGAACCTTTGGCTGAACCTGCTGCTGCTGCTTCTGTGATTGACATTAGTAAGGAGGAGGACGCCCAGCTGCTGGCCGATGTCAAACACAAGAGGTCTACCGCTGTCAAATGCAAGAGTCAAAAGCAAGAACGCCCTGGGTCCAGACGAAGTTATAACTCACGATTTATTGCAAGATGCAATAAGAGTTTTCCTTCTGCAAGAACCTTCGGCTGAACCTGCTGCCGCCATGATTGACATTACTAAGGAGGACGTCCAGCTGCCTGCCAATGTCAAACGCAAGAAGTCTACCACCTCCGTCGCCGCCAGACGTGAGAAACCTGCCGCAGCCGCCAAGTCCTCGACTTTGCGTCGCAGCACACCGCCTCATCGCAGAACGTATCGTAAGAAGATGTTGCTGGTCACAACATGTCTTAATTGTGGCAATACATCGCTTCAGGACATGAGCANTGGTCACAACATGTCTTAATTGTGGCAATACATCGCTTCAGGACATGAGCAAACTATCTGCTGCTGATAGAAAGACATTACTGCTGCATCTATTCACTACTCTGCTTGCAAAGGTATAGTGTGTGCAAATGTTTTAATTGACATCTTATTGTATGCTACAAGAACTGAGCTTACAAAGTACAGTGACAAAAAAAATGTTTTAATTGTATATGTATTTAATTGAAGTAGCATAAAAAAATGTTTTAATTGTTTATAGGTCATTGGTATATTGAAAAAAAATGTTTTAATTGCTGCACCTAAAAAGCTTGCAAAAAGTATAGTGAAAAAAGTTTTAATTGTATTTTCTATCTTGATGTATGCAACAACTACTACTACTCTGCTTTCAAAAAAATGTTTTAATTGTATATATATTTAACTGCTATCTTGATATGTGTACATTCTCTTGTGTGTGTAATGGCCAAGATTGACGAGTGTGTACNAGTGACAAAAAAAATGTTTTAATTGTATATGTATTTAATTGAAGTAGCATAAAAAAATGTTTTAATTGTTTACAGGTCATTGGTATATTGAAAAAAAATGTTTTAATTGCTGCACCTAAAAAGCTTGCAAAAAGTATAGTGAAAAAAGTTTTAATTGTATTTTCTATCTTGATGTATGCAANATTGCTGCACCTAAAAAGCTTGCAAAAAGTATAGTGAAAAAAGTTTTAATTGTATTTTCTATCTTGATGTATGCAGCAACTACTACTACTCTGCTTTCAAAAAAATGTTTTAATTGTATATATATATTTAACTGCTATCTTGATATGTGTACATTCTCTTGTGTGTGTAATGGCCAAGATTGACGAGTGTGTACTGTTTGTATTAGTCATGATTGTCGAGAAAATTAATATCTTAATGCAAAAAAATTTCTATATTATATATGTCATGAAGTTTTAGTGTTCTTATTTATGTTGGTTATCGCACGCACACACAGCCCATACTAAAACATGCGAGTATATTAAAAGCACTACTGCATTGCTTAACTACCCTTCCTCTCTCATTATATGCAGACCTGCACTACAGTGTGGTTTTTGCAACCGGGTGTTTATGGCCGAACATAGTTTAACATGTACAGGACTGATCAGACAGCCATATTTCCTAACTGTACGTTCTGTAATGAGGGCTTTACACACTCTTGTCATGTCCAGCATCATGAACGTACTTGTTGGGCGAACCCTTCTGCCCCTTCAAGGGCATGTGGGACTTGCGGCCGGCAGTTCACCAGGACCGATAGGCTTCATGCGCATGTCGCACGGTGTGCTGGTGCTGCCACGTCAACCTTCCGGCCGGCGAAGCGGGCACAAGTTACAAGCCCGCAGTCGACTCACACTGCCGTGAAACGAGTCCAGTTACGCGTAAACTAGCTCGACCCTCTTAGGGCCTCCTCCTATATCCCATTGCCTGTTGATTTTGCTGAGAAAGGCGCAGTTATGAACCCGCACAACATCGACGACCAACAGCGTTTCAAATGGTCTATACTGGCATGTTTTGAAGAGGGGAGGGATCGGCAGCGAGTCAACAAGCGATACACCGGGCTTGAAACACACTTTGATTTTTCAACAGTAGATTTTCCCACCCCTCTACGTCAAATACCGGCTTTTGAGAAAGCCAATCCGGGAGTCAGCATTAACATATACGCACTTGAGGAGAATACGAAAATAGTGGCAATACGGGTGACAGATGTAGAACTGGCCCAACACTTTGATTTGCTGCTTCTCACCACAGTAGCGGAGGACCAGAACTCGCATTATTGCTATATCTCGAATTTATCGCGACTGGTACGCTCCCAGGTGACGTCATGTCATGGTTGTGTAAATGTCTGTAAACGTTGTTTTTAAACATATGATAATCAACCACGTGTTAGAGGGCTGACAGATGCCAAAACCCTGGCTGAGCATAGGAGGTATTGCAATACCCATACTGCTGTTTGTGCAGACATGCCACAGCTGGACAGGTGCGGCAGGCCGCCTGTATTAAAATTAAAAAATTACCAGAACGGCGACAAGGTGCCTATTGTAGTGTATGCAGACTTCAAGGCCATGCTTGTGCCTGTACAAACGTGTCAGCCGAACCTGGACGCATCATACACATATACGTACCAAAATTATGAGCCCTATTCATATGGCATATACATTAAGGTTGTTAAATTCAATTATCCCCGCCTATAAGACAACCAGCCTACTCTCGCGTGTAACTGTTTACACGGGCGAAGGTGCGTCGAAACACGTTATGGAAGAGGTGTTTAGGATAGGACACCTGGTTAAAGACATATATAGCCAGTTTGAACTTATGATTAATTTTCTATACCAACTTTTACCGGTGAAATTTGATTGTAAGTTCGTTTCACGTATTATTTTAATTTGCCAAGTTTATTAACCTTCAATTTTTTTTTTAATATTCGCTTATGGCAGATATTAAATCAGCATGATTAATTTTCTATACCAAGTTTTTTTACTGCTGAAATGTGATTCACTAAAATCAGATTGCTTACTGCTAAATACAATGCAGGTGTACGTATTGTGTTTTATAAAAGGCGTAAATAAGCCTGTGTCATGCTTTTTATTTCTATTAATAAAAAAAACACTCTTTTTTCTTAAATACCTATTTACTGTGTGTGTTGAGTTCAATTGAATACCTGGGCTGAGATAATTGCAAGTGTTTGATTTGGAATATTCATCATCATCTTCAACGCCTAAGAAACTAACACAACAACATGTTATACACATATTATTTTTGGGTGTTTTGATACTTTCAATTACTTTTACATACCAATAATTATGCTGCTAATCAAGTACTTTTTAAAAACACTTCAATGTGCGCAGCCGTGCACGATTTAATGGCTAGATTGTGGTGGTGGTGGCGGTGCCAACATGGTTGCCGCTACGAAGGATGGCTGCCAATAATTTAAAAAAAATTATGCTTATTTTTTTACATGACTTTTTACATAACTTTTTTTATTTACTGGCTGGAAAAATGGCCACCATTGAAAACAACTTGTACTGACTGCAAACATGGCCACCAGTAACTGAATATACTGACTGCAAACATGGCTGCCAACATAGCCGCTGCTGCTGCTGCTCAGGTGGTGATGCCAACATGGCTGCCGCCCAACTCTNCAATGTGCGCAGCCGTGCACGATTTAATGGCTAGATTGTGGTGGTGGTGGCGGTGCCAACATGGTTGCCGCTACGGAGGATGGCTGCCAATAATTTAAAAAAAATTATGCTTATTTTTTTACATGACTTTTTACATAACTTTTTTTATTTACTGGCTGGAAAAATGGCCACCATTGAAAACAACTTGTACTGACTGCAAACATGGCCACCAGTAACTGAATATACTGATTGCAAACATGGCTGCCAACATAGCCGCTGCTGCTGCTGCTCAGGTGGTGATGCCAACATGGCTGCCGCCCAACTCTATGGAGGGGGGTCACAACGAAGATACAGGGGTGGCACCATCCAATANTATGGAGGGGGGTCACAACGAAGATACAGGGGTGGCACCATCCAATATGGTTGCCAATAATTTTTTTTAAAAATTTTCAAAACCTTTTACATAATGTTTTTAATTTACTTCCTGGCAAAATGGCCACCATGGGATGGTATGTTTTAGAATGTACTGACTGCAAACATGGCCACCAATGTGGCCGCCAACATGGCCGACCTACTGCAAATGCATTCCTCCTGCAAGTGCATTCCTCCTGCAAATGCATTCCTCCTGCAAATGCATTCCTCCTGCAAATGCATTCCTCCTGCAAATGCATTCCTCCTTGCAAATGCATTCCTCCTGCAAATGCATTCCTCCTTGCAAATGCATTCCTCCTGCACTTGCATTCCTCCTCCCTTCCACCCTGTCACGAACCTGTGTTCGAATGCTCTATTTCTAACTACTACTACTGCCATCTGTATATTTGCATATTGCTATCCCATGACTTTTGTCACCTCTGTGTACAATACCTATAACTTAGTTGGCTATGTTAACTTGCGTGTTGATGATAGATAATTCATGCTAACATGACTCGATTCGCAGATTCGCTCGATTCACAGACTCATGTCAGTAAGCGTAGTTAACGAAAATAAATTTTTATGGTGAGAAATTCCAAGTTTTCGTAATTACAATAACGTAGAGAAGTTGTTTAAGAGATCAATTTTTATATTATATGAAAGTTTTCTTGTTGGTAGAAGTTTTGACTTTTTTATGTGAGTTAGCGATGTCACAATTTGCTGCTTCGCGCAATTTTAAATGTAAAATCCACAGTACTACATTTTAAAATCGAAACATTTAACTTCTCCAAATCAACGAAACTGACTGCAGTTCAATTGAAACGGCTCCACTTGAATCAATAAAATTCTACTGATAATTTTAGTTGCTGGTATTCACTGATTAAATCGTGATTTCTACTAATTTCTAGTGAAGTGCGCTAGGCTGGCAGTAAAACCTCAGTGCATTCCACTGATTAGCAAGTAGATAACAGCTCATTAACTGAAGATTAAAATAATTCTACTGATTGAAATAACAGATTCAGATTTAGAGTGTAATAGTATTTTTCTCAATTACGCAGAAAATAAAGAATTCTTAACGTATTCATGTCTACTGTTATATCTATAGGCTGGTTCACAACACCGTAGCTTATTCTAATCCTTCCCGAAGTACACAGAAGTCATTATTAACTCTGTAGATGAACTCCAAGGAAGTATACTGTACAGTGCTCTTGTTGAAAACATGCACATGTGTTACATGTTCGCAAGTACATATCTATCTCTTAATATATTTACAGTAGATGATATGAATTGGCCAAACTAGAAATGGTCAAATTCTCTTTTCGATTAGATTGCCGTGAATCTAATTATATCGAAACGATCTGATTCCGATTATAATTGGATAATTTGAATCGATTAATCCGATTCAATGCTTCGAATAAATCTCAAATATTTTCTAAGTCGGTGTTCAAGATGGCAATTTTCAGTAAAAAAAATTACTAAATTTCCAAAATCTGTCAGCGAAATTAATGGTTCATTTTTTATAATTTTCATTATTATTGAATTTCGTCAACTTTGATGCTTACTCAAATTTTTCTTCAAATTACTTAACAATTGTATTGAATTCAATTCATTGAATACTATATGATGTCATAGAATCGGCATAATTACGACCATTTTCTCTTTCAATTTCTTGAATGTATCGTTTCCCGTCAAGATTGTCGTTTCGAGCGTGTAACGGGCTGTCGTGGGTTCAGGGTCGGGTAAACATACAGTGAGTATTTGCGGTGACAGGTTTCAGAAAGTTTGGTTCAGGGGAATTAAGATTATAAGGGCGCCAGCTTGCTTGAGCAGTGAGACTCTTCTCTAGGGGCGGGCCATTCACCCACGTGGCTGATCCTGGACTCATCTCGCGCTGACGATGACGAATTGTTTAAGGATTCATCCTGTATGCCGGCCTAATGAGGCTGTAGGCACACTCATACGCCGCTTATTTCTGGGTGAGATTGTTACGGCCATGTCACACGCCGATAGAACTTACATTCCCAATAATCACGTCACTTAGGGGGCGCAGTAGTTGAGTGGGTAGAGGCCCCAAAATTACGTGGCCTTGAAATAAAACACCATTTGAAGAACAGGTTCTTCTACTCACTGCTGGGAGGCACATACAAATTGCCCAACAGTTATGGCGCGTTGGCAACCTATGCGGTACAAAAATGGCGCGCGGCCGATAAAACTAATTATGTGGTTAATACGATCCCGGCGCTTTTGAGCTGGCGGGACATGGAGGTGGTGCTGCCTGAGGGTGGAAAAAGATTAAACAAGGTTCCATTATTATGATGCCTATTGTAGCTAAGTGGTAGATACGGAAAATGATGAAGGCCCAGAGACATGCGACGCGTGTCCCTCCCCGTCAAGCGCAAGAAACCAACTGAAGAAAATGGTGTAAGTGCGCGAGAGTCTCAAGAAAATACAAAACACTGATAACAATTACACACCTACATATCAATATCATAACCCTTAATTACTCAACATATGAACATTTACTAATTGATTAAAATAAAAAATTACAGGAAAAATAAAATGCATTGGTATTACATTTATTGTGCAACGTATTTTGGAAATGCTTAGGAGCTCTCTCTCTCTCTCTCTCTCTTTCTCTCTCTCTCTCTCTCTTTCTCTCTCTCTCTCTCTCTCTCTCTCTCTCTCTCTCTCTCTCTCTGATTGAAAGTGATTATTAAAATAAATTACGCCCTCAAATTTGTATACTGTAGGGTGGCAATGTGTGGCTCGAGCTGAGCGAATCCACTTTCACCCCAGGAGGGGTGTGGGTAGCCATGCCTGAATGGCTATAAAACAATAAAAATTTCGTTTTCAGACTCTTGTAATAGGAATGGCACGTGGTTGCACACTCGTAAAAATGAGTTTAGCTTTGTGCTACACTCACACCGCCCGCACATTCACACACGGTGACGTAACATGTGAAGAGGGGGCGCACGAAGGGGGTTGCTGGAACTCTGGAGCCGTTGTGGCTCCCTCATTGCATTCATTTCCCCGGTGAAAATTTTACGTAGGGGGGGAGGGGGGTGGTAGTGGTCAGCCCAAATTATTATGCCTCAAAAGTTACCTCTTGAGGACATTAATGTGGGATGGTCACCTGACTACGGCAGTACCTCGGACGTCGTGCAGATAGGGTGCATAGTGCACACCCCTCGCACACAGTGCCGAGTTAGGAGTTGTGGAGGTGCCGACTCCCCTAGTAGAGGGCACGTCATAGCTGCACATTTGCAGCGGGATGAACGGGCTAAGGCAGAGGGATAAGGCACGCGTCACATGTTCTATGTTTTCTTGAATTCAAAATTTCAATCTTTTACCGTAGCTTTTCTGACAGTGTCAAATGTAATCTCATAGTAATAAATTTGAGTGCACGCAATTAAAGTTTTTACATAATAAGGATGTATATTATATAAAATAAAATATGCAATAAAATGAAGAAAATTTTGTTGGGGTTAAATCAATCATTTTTGTGGCGTGCATTAGTCGTAAATAAATCTAAAAATCTAATTTTGGTATTTTTAAACTGATTTTATTAAAAAGTTTGAGATAATTTTTCATANTCGTAAATAAATCTAAAAATCTAATTTTGGTATTTTTAAACTGATTTTATTAAAAAGTTTGAGATAATTTTTCATATGGATACTTGAAAGCGTAGTAAATGTAGTTAGTTGAAAGGCAAATTAATTGATTTTTTTTAGTTAAATATATTGAATTCAAGTAGTTGGAATCAATAAATATTTGATCTGTGAAAGGGCCTTAACTAATAAGGAAATACAAAATAACAAATCAATACGGTGTTAGTTTTCTAAACAAAAAAAAGGGAATCAACATAAACAGCAGGCCTAGTTCAATAATTTACCACCACAGCTTGCAGAAAGGAATGTGCACGCCCTTTCTTTCAAAGTAATTTCCAAAAACTTATCAATGTTTAACATAAGCTGAATGTGTTTAATTTTCACAGAAATATTATTTTCTTTGCGCTCTTATGCTTGCTGTGATTTATAGCATGCACTAAATCGAGGTATAGGCTCTCAAGGTACCCATGGTTTTTGAGTTGGGTAGTGTGTATTCTGTTCCAGAGTGAATTAGATTAATGTTGGCTGAAAACTATGTGCAACGAAAAGGTACCTACGTGAAAAAACTTAGAACTTTTAGTTATTGTATTTTTAATTACTTACTATACGTAATTAGGTCAGCATAAAATATTTTTCTTGATATTTTCAATAAATATAACACAATATACACAAACTTTGCGTAAAAATATTAGTATACTAAAACAGAAACTGAAGAAGGTAATTTTTTATATTAAAATAAGGTAAATAATGCAAAAGTTTTTTTAAAAGAGAAAAATTACAATTATTAGTTTTTAAAACGTGTTNTCGTAAATAAATCTAAAAATCTAATTTTGGTATTTTTAAACTGATTTTATTAAAAAGTTTGAGATAATTTTTCATCTGGATACTTGAAAGCGTAGTAAATGTAGTTAGTTGAAAGGCAAATTAATTGATTTTTTTTTAGTTAAATATATTGAATTCAAGTAGTTGGAATCAATAAATATTTGATCTGTGAAAGGGCCTTAACTAATAAGGAAATACAAAATAACAAATCAATACGGTGTTAGTTTTCTAAACAAAAAAAATGGAATCAACATAAACAGCAGGCCTAGTTCAATAATTTACCACCACAGCTTGCAGAAAGGAATGTGCACGCCCTTTCTTTCAAAGTAATTTCCAAAAACTTATCAATGTTTAACATAAGCTGAATGTGTTTAATTTCCACAGAAATATTATTTTCTTTACGCTCTTATGCTTGCTGTGATTTATAGCATGCACTAAATCGAGGTATAGGCTCTTAAGGTACCCATGGTTTTTGAGTTGGGTAGTGTGTATTCTGTTCCAGAGTGAATTAGATTAATGTTGGCTGAAAACTATGTGCAACGAAAAGGTACCTACGTGAAAAAACTTAAAACTTTTAGTTATTGTATTTTTAATTACTTACTATACGTAATTAGGTCAGCATAAAATATTTTTCTTGATATTTTCAATAAATATAACACAATATACACAAACTTTGCGTAAAAATATTAGTATACTAAAACAGAAACTGAAGAAGGTAATTTTTCATATTAAAATAAGGTAAATAATGCAAAAGTTTTTTTAAAAGAGAAAAATTACAATTATTAGTTTTTAAAACGTGTTNATATTAAAATAAGGTAAATAATGCAAAAGTTTTTTTAAAAGAGAAAAATTACAATTATTAGTTTTTAAAACGTGTTCATTAATTTTTCCAGATGTTAAAATAAACAAGAGAAAATTACTATATTGTTTTTAATGTCAGGCATGGTTATAATACAATTTAATTTTTCCAGTAAGTTTTATTTACACAACTATGCTCATTGAGGAACTAACTTTGTCAGACCTTATTCAGTGTTGACATAAGAAGTATGTTGCTTCTTAGAACAGAAAATGTAGGCCTTAATGAATTTTTTTAACTCTTTTGCCATATTATTTCACCAGAAACCTGTTTTATCATTAAAACCATGAATTTACTATAATAAACTCACAGCCAGAGTACAATAAATATATATATGGGTATAAATTATTAATTCATAATATTTAAACAATACCCTCTTAGCTAATTATACAGGTCGTTTGGAAATTAAATGCCCAAATTGCGGGAGGTAATTCTTTATGAAAAATACAGTCGAAAATATGTAGGACGCCATATATATAAACGGAATATTAAAGGAGATATGAGCCCATGAAAATTGGGATTTGAAAACGTATTTTTGCCGAATGCCTTGTACAACGCCCACAAAGTCCGCAGCAAAAAGGTGACTTATATTTTCCATGTTGCAGAGACACACGCGTAATGCTGGCCGTCCTCGGTCTGTGCGCACTGTTCGGCTTGAGGAAGTGATACGTCAGCACATCAACGACGTGCCCTCCACTAGTACACGCTCCATTGCGCGCCAAATGGGCGTGTCCCATTCAACCGTGTGGGACTTCTGTGGGTAAACCGCTGGAAGAAAGTACAAGGTATTCCTCGAAAATACGTTTTCAAAACCCAATATTCATAGGCTCATATCTCCTTTAATATTCTGTTTAGGTATACGGTGTCCTGTATATTTTCGACTTTATTTTTCATAAGGAATCACCTCCGGCAGTTTGAGCTTTTAATTTCCGAACAACCTGTATATACAGGAAGGGACAGCGAAAACCTACCATTTAAAAATGTGTATAAGTTGGGCAGTTTATGATAGTCAAACATTAAAAAAAATGTTAGAGGTACAGTTACGCCATTTTAATAACCAGCATTACTGCACCAACAGTAGCAGTGAATACATAGCAGCAATATTATGCCGCAATTATGTAACAGTTAATAACATAAGCGCTTCGCAAATAGTGGAAATTACCTGTGCAGTATGCTGCCTGTACCGTCTGGCGCTCACGCACACCCAATTGAAGACACCACTTTTCATTACAGTTGTGACGTGCAACGAACTACTGTGGAACTGACGCAGCGACGCAATACATGCCTGAACAGTGGAACACATGGCACTGGATGGCAGTCAACATGGAACGCTGGCCAGGTGCACATTGTGCGTTCGCTGTAGAGACATTATTTAAACACATAGAATATGTGGTAGCGGCACAGCACACATTTCGTCGTCACTTCAATGTCGGGATACACTGTAAGGTACTCGATCGATATACCATAAAGACGTGGGTGGAGATGTTTGGACCACAGCATTTGTGATGGATATGAAACGCATAGGGAGCGTGAAAACCATGCGAACATGGGAGAATATTGAACATGTGCGAATCGCAATGGTTCGCGGTCCCAAACGTTTGGCGTCGAGGCATGCAAACAGTTTGTTACGACGTATTTTGCATTCCGACGTTAATTTCCATCCATACAAAATGCAGTTGGTGCAGGAATTGTCTAACACAGACTTCGTTGCACGTAAATCGTTCTGTGAAACAGTGCTGGGCTTAGTGAACAAGCAACCAGATTTCATTCATCGCGTGATCATGTCCGATGAAGCATATTTTGAGTTTTCTGGTTGTGCAAATAAGCTAACATGAGATACTGAAGTGATGAAAACCCACAACAACTGCATGCCAAACTTCACAGCCAGAAAGTGATGGTTTGGTGCGGAATATCAGCCTTTGGAATCATAGGACCCCAATTATTTGAGGATGGAGATGGCCGTTTAGTTACTGTGAACTCGGAGCGATATGTGCGTATGTTGAATGAATTTGCGTTTCCCGATTTACGCAGCCTTGACATTGACCTGGAGACAAGTTTACTTTCAACAGGACGGGGGAAAGCGCATACCGCTCGTCACTTCGTCAACACTTTACGGACAACGTTTCAACATCGCATATTGTCAGGATTTGGTAACATTCCTTGGCCGGCCAGATCGTTCTGCTTGTCTGCATGTGACTTCTTCCTGTGGGGGTTCCTCAAGAGTAAAGTGTTTTCAACACGTCCAGCTGACATCAACGCTCTGAATTGTGGACGAAGTACTACCATACCAGCCACAACACTTGTGCTTGTCATGGACAATTGTTAATCCCGTCTACGCGAGTGTTTCAGGCTTGATGAACGACACCTCGCAGACATTATTTTCAAGAAATAAACAATATGTGGTGCTATGGTGTTGCAACCAACAGACTACATTGAGAATGTGTATTCATTTGTAACTGTTGGTGAAGTAATGTTGGTTATTAAAATGACGTCCCAGTAACTACAGTGTTATATCATAAACTGGTCAGCTTATACACATTTTACAATGGTAGGATTTCGCTGTCTAACCCTGCATTTTCAAACTANTGTAACTACAGTGTTTTATATCATAAACTGGTCAGCTTATACACATTTTACAATGGTAGGATTTCGCTGTCTAACCCTGCATTTTCAAACTACCTACGCCCCTACTAAATGAATGGAAACATTTTTAAAAAGTAAATAAATAGCCACACAACACTGATTTCAGGCAAAAATCTGCCATGTTCTGTTTCCCGGAAAGTGAGCAATAGCAAGCGCGGAGGGACACACCATATACGTGGGGAAACCAAAAAATATTTACTATTCAGGTTAAGCTCAGCTAAACATGGACGGAATTAGAACTGCAAAGTGCAAAGCAAACAGGAAATAAGAGTAAGGTGGAAAGAAACTGTTAATATTACCAACATAAGATTGCAAACAAGTTTTGAAAATATGCGAACACAAACAACTTGATAATCGAATGTGAAAATCTACACGTCTGCATAGATTCTATTATTAACAATAATTGTTACAGTTGAATCGATTCAGCAACTAATCGAATCGGAATCGGCCATCCCTAGGTCAAACTGAGCACACCATTATCTGGTAAGGATATGGGAGCAGCATCGAGCAAGTTTCTAATGTTTTATCGTTTCGCTAGAGCGGTGACCGTGTTGATATTCGCTTGTGCTACGTCTTAAAAGGATGTGTCCAGAAATTACNGCCGTGTTGATATTCGCTTGTGCTACGTCTTAAAAGGATGTGTCCAGAAATTACTGAAAAACTTGTATTATTTGTACGCCATGGATTTCTTCGTTGAAATTCGATCACAAATTTTCCAAGTAATATTATGATGTGATATACCTACTGAACGTTCAAAGCACTTTTCAAAGCACACACTAAATAAAGCCCTTGTNACACCATTATCTGGTAAGGATATGGGAGCAGCATCGAGCAAGTTTCTAATGTTTTATCGTTTCGCTAGAGCGGTGACCGTGTTGATATTCGCTTGTGCTACGTCTTAAAAGGATGTGTCCAGAAATTACTGAAAAACTTGTATTATTTGTACGCCATGAATTTCTTCGTTGAAATTCGATCACAAATTTTCAAAGTAATATTATGATGTGATATACCTACTGAACGTTCAAAGCACTTTTCAAAGCACACACTAAATAAAGCCCTTGTNAAGTAATATTATGATGTGATATACCTACTGAACGTTCAAAGCACTTTTCAAAGCACACACTAAATAAAGCCCTTGTTTTGCAGTAAGTTTAGTGAACCCTGAACCGCATTTTTAAGGTCTACGAAGATTTTTTCTCACTTGTGGAAAGCGGTAGAAGTGTGGTGTTGCAAGATCCGGCCAACAATGTAAAGGGGGAAGAAGAGATCGTGCCGTAACTTCAACGCCTAGTTCCCTGATAGGGACTTGTGTCGCATTTGCTAGACGACCAGGGTCATTGTCCTGGTGCAAGATAAGACCGTTGCGAGCAATGTGTGGTTTCTTGTCAGACCCCGCCGTTTTTCATCGTTGCCGGAGCTCAGAGCGGAGGTAGTTACCACCCAACGGGGTTTCATGTGAACTACAGGGAGATTAGGAAGAAGCGAGCTTGGCCCCCTCCCAACTCCCTGCATCAACCCAATCTGTAGTTACGGAGGTTGCCCTCCTTAGCTAACATTTAGGAGCTCNGAGCGGAGGTAGTTACCACCCAACGGGGTTTCATGTGAACTACCGGGAGATTAGGAAGAAGCGAGCTTGGCCCCCTCCCAACTCCCTGCATCAACCCAATCTGTAGTTACGGAGGTTGCCCTCCTTAGCTAACATTTAGGAGCTCCCCAGCAAACCCGGTACCCAAAACTATTCCCCTCCCCATATCCTGCCTGCACAGGAAAAGAAGAGGGAGGCAGCTCTGCCTGATAAGTGACTCTACTTAAAAAAAAATTTAAAATTTTGAAAAGCAGGTTAGGTAAATAGCCTGGACGAGGAATGTAATTCCCCGGCCAGGTGTTAGAAAATAAAAAGGAATATAGTTGTTGTCAGAAATGTACTGTTAGCGCCACAACTGTTGGCGGGTGAATTTACGAATAGTTAGGTGCGGCCGGCAATGGGAGAAGTACGTGCGCACGCAGCCTGCCACAGCCTAATGCCGTGCTAAAAACGTTAGTCTTNTTATATATACATCCACACATAATAAAAATCGTACAAATTTATGCGTACATTTTAACAAAGTTTTAAAAAAACAGTTATTTTAGGTTAGTGCTTTTCTTTTGAAAGCATAGAAGCGTTTTATAGCTTTATTTGCTCAGTCACGAAGTGAGTGTTTTTACTGACCCGCGGTATAAAGGAAACCTACACACGCAGTTTTTTATAAAATAACAAATAAATAACAGTAAATCATTGAGAATTCATATAAAAAGATTTTATTATTTTGTCGGTTAAAGTATTATTTTTAGAATTCCGAATAACGTGCAAATTGAATGCCACTAGCCCGTGGCATTAAATTTGCACGTTATTCGGAATTAGATAATTATCTATATAAAAATAACTTATCATTCGATATGTAACTTTGAAAGATATCGGTATATCGATGTTTTGATATTACAGAAGTTTTTGGTATTATTGAAGTATTCGGTATTATCGAAGTTTTCAATGTTATAGAAGTTTTCGGTATTTCGAAATTTTTGGTATTGTCGAAATTTTCAGTATTAAATACATTTTCGGTATTATATAAATTTTCGGTACTATCAAAGTTTTCAGTATTATCAACATTTCTAATATTATCTAAATTTACAATAGTAGTAGGCCTTACCAAACGTTAGTGTTATGTACTTTAAACACTGCGTGGCTGGACGAATTTTCACGAAACTTGCAACGAGCGACAAATATTATTGTGGAAGTATGCTGTATAAATTTGGATCAATTCTGTTCAACCATTGAGTTTCAAGAGAGTTCTGAAAATACGCTGTGTAGCAGTGTTCATAAAAGTACACATTTGGGTGAAATCGACTGAGTAGTTCTTAAGGTTTATTTTTTCCCCAGTTTTTTTTTCAGCTATAATTTTCATGTGGTGTTATCTCACAAAAATTACGGGCTAAAGAATATACGAATTCCTGAATTATATGCTGACGTAACGTTTTGAAGTACCAATTTTGACAATACGCCTAATTTTCTTTGAAAGTTAGCGATTTTGAAAATAAGTTCACAGCATGGTCGAAAACTTAAAAAAGCAGGTGTCATTACTGCGTACTATAAGTGTATCGCCTCATACTGTGATAACTTCGATTTGAGCCCTGGACGTCTAGAATTGTGTATGAGAGTAGCAAGTTTGCTGTAAGTCGGTGCATGGAATCACAAGTTTTTAGAGGAGTAGTGAAACGTATACAGGCAAACGCCTTCCTTTTCATCGGAAAGTAGGCTAAAGAAATGAGTTACGTATTGTACATAATTAGCTATTCATTTGTTTTCAGCCAAGGATAAAAACTTGGGTTAGTTAAAAATATTGTTTAATATTTGTTGGAGATAACTACAGTAATATTTCATTATATTTTGAAAAATGTCAAGATTTGTTGTGAAACTGAATTTATGACTATTACTCTTCACTGTATAATGTTATGTGATAAAATTAACTCTTACTATTTTCAGCAAATGTATATTAGCAACAGTCTTATCACACGCACATACATAATACATACACACACATATTGCAATGTAATTTTACTTGTATTAATATGTACATACGCAGATACTATATTTACTTCTCACTCACTTCTTTTATATGGTTTTTTGACTAAGTAACACGTCCAATGTGCATTGAAGTTGCGTCTCAAGGATTTTCGCAGGCGGAGTGGGCGCTGCTTGAATTGTACACTGTATGCTTCGAGCACGTAGTTGCGTGCGTCACGTTTAATTGTAGATACACGAGGCAGTAAAACGCGTTTCGGCAACTTATGACAGTGCTTGTGGAATGGCTACATTGTTGCTCGTTTATNGATACACGAGGCAGTAAAACGCGTTTCGGCAACTTATGACAGTGCTTGTGGAATGGCTACATTGTTGCTCGTTTATGCTCTCGTTCAAGAACCATCAACCCTTAACAATCTGCTCTGATGCATCAGTACTATTGAAAACACCAATGCTGTATATGTTATAAATGCCTTTATTTATATATAATTGTACCATTGATAATATAATTAATTTTGGTGATATGGACTTAGACTGTATCGGCATAATTTTGTGTTACATTATGTGATACCGATGTCGCTGGTAGTTTACAGTTGTTGATAGTATTGATACATAATAACATAAATGTTTTCAGTAATATGAGAAATCAAAAGATACCAATATCTTTAATGATACTGGAATTTAAATTATACTGAGACTGAAGATAACGACATAAACGATAACATAAATTATTTTGATTTTATCGACGATTTCGATATTATAAACTATTTCGGAATTATCAATTATTTCGGTATTATCAATCATTTTGGTATTATCAATTATTTCTGTATTATCTAAAACTTTCGATATTATCGATAATTTCGGTATTATCTATACTTTTTGGCATTACCGATAATTGTGATATTGTCGATAATTTCTATATTATAGATGATTTAAATATTATCAATATATGTTTTTCTAAATAATGCTGGCTTCGGCAGCACGGGGTAATCACTGTAAAAATATTTATGTAGCCTTTACAATAAACTTGTTTGTACTAACTTAGCAGTCCATAATAAACTTTTGTCTATGATTTATGCGAGTAAATGTTATTCCAAATGCAACGTTCATTAAGAGAAAATATTTCGTGTATTATAAAATAAAGAATGTGCAAATATGTAACACTATTTGAAAAGCATTAAAAAATAAAACATTAACAGTTTAAAATTATATGCCTGCCAAATTACTAGACACAGATTCGAAACTAAAGCTATGGTTATAAGAATAAGTAAATTTGTTTGTTGGTGTTGAAGTTAAGTAACACGTTTTTGCTTAAGACGTTGCCGGTTAGATTTCGAGTTGTAGCTTATTTTTTAAAATATATTATTTAAAAATTGCATTGTTCCTGTGCTATAAATAAATTTATTTTCAAAAGCATATTATATATAATTTTAGATTCGCTTTTTGCCAATGTAACTGAAATGCACGCTTAACTGTAATATTAAATATATATAAATATATATATATATATATATCTTGCAAGACCACTTAGTGGGTTAATGTATTTATTACAAGTATTAGCAAGTATTCTTCTTTTNATATATATATATATCTTGCAAGACCACTTAGTGGGTTAATGTATTTATTACAAGTATTAGCAAGTATTCTTCTTTTGGTTACTTGTTTCCGAGGTTTTACTTTTAAAAGTACAAAATAAAAAAAAGCAAACATATTTCCAGATTTACAGCATTAATTTTTTTAATTCCGTGACAACTTAGTTCTTTTAGTTTTCCTATTGGACGTGACATTTCCCATGAAAGGGTGACCCATACGGACGAGCATAAATTATACCTGGAATTCGAACCCGGAACCCCTTACGCTCAACGCTCAACCAACTGCGCCACTNGATACACGAGGCAGTAAAACGCGTTTCGGCAACTTATGACAGTGCTTGTGGAATGGCTACATTGTTGCTCGTTTAAGCTCTCGTTCAAGAACCATCAACCCTTAACAATCTGCTCTGATGCATCAGTACTATTGAAAACACCAATGCTGTATATGTTATAAATGCCTTTATTTATATATAATTGTACCATTTATAATATAATTAATTTTGGTGATATGGACTTAGACTGTATCGGCATAATTTTGTGTTACATTATGTGATACCGATGTCGCTGGTAGTTTACAGTTGTTGATAGTATTGATACATAATAACATAAATGTTTTCAGTAATATGAGAAATCAAAAGATACCAATATCTTTAATGATACTGGAATTTAAATTATACTGAGACTGAAGATAACGACATAAACGATAACATAAATTATTTTGATTTTATCGACGATTTCGATATTATAAACTATTTCGGAATTATCAATTATTTCGGTATTATCAATCATTTTGGTATTATCAATTATTTCTGTATTATCTAAAACTTTCGATATTATCGATAATTTCGGTATTATCTATACTTTTTGGCATTACCGATAATTGTGATATTGTCGATAATTTCTATATTATAGATGATTTAAATATTATCAATATATGTTTTTCTAAATAATGCTGGCTTCGGCAGCACGGGGTAATCACTGTAAAAATATTTATGTAGCCTTTACAATAAACTTGTTTGTACTAACTTAGCAGTCCATAATAAACTTTTGTCTATGATTTATGCCAGTAAATGTTATTCCAAATGCAACGTTCATTAAGAGAAAATATTTCGTGTATTATAAAATAAAGAATGTGCAAATATGTAACACTATTTGAAAAGCATTAAAAAATAAAACATTAACAGTTTAAAATTATATGCCTGCCAAATTACTAGACACACAGATTCGAAACTAAAGCTATGGTTATAAGAATAAGTAAATTTGTTTGTTGGTGTTGAAGTTAAGTAACACGTTTTTGCTTAAGACGTTGCCGGTTAGATTTCGAGTTGTAGCTTATTTTTTTAAATATATTATTTAAAAATTGCATTGCTCCTGTGCTATAAATAAATTTATTTTCAAAAGCATATTATATATAATTTTAGATTCGCTTTTTGCCAATGTAACTGAAATGCACGCTTAACTGTAATATTAAATATATATATATATATATATATATATATATCTTGCAAGACCACTTAGTGGGTTAATGTATTTATTACAAGTATTAGCAAGTATTCTTCTTTTGGTTACTTGTTTCCGAGGTTTTACTTTTAAAAGTACAAAATAAAAAAAAGCAAACATATTTCCAGATTTACAGCATTAATTTTTTTAATTCCGTGACAACTTAGTTCTTTTAGTTTTCCTATTGGACGTGACATTTCCCATGAAAGGGTGACCCATACGGACGAGCATAAATTATACCTGGAATTCGAACCCGGAACCCCTTACGCTCAACGCTCAACCAACTGCGCCACTGAGGGCAGCCAATAGGTCAACCAGAACCAGTGGTTATAAGAATTAAGAATGTATTTAAAGTGAACAAAAAGCTGCTTAT
Organism: Clitarchus hookeri; assembly: GCA_002778355.1. Taxonomy (NCBI): domain Eukaryota; kingdom Metazoa; phylum Arthropoda; class Insecta; order Phasmatodea; family Phasmatidae; genus Clitarchus; species Clitarchus hookeri. The sequence continues at coordinate 313,618 of NQII01000160.1, forward strand.
TTCATTGGAGGTAATTTTTAAGTTGCTATTTAAGTAATATATTATTTNGTATTTAAAGTGAACAAAAAGCTGCTTATTTCATTGGAGGTAATTTTTAAGTTGCTATTTAAGTAATATATTATTTAATTGTTCCACCTTTTATGATTCACTGCTATGTTGGTTGGGATTCGCTGGACTATATTTGCGCTAAATTAAATGCAGTTATTGGGACCAGGTTTTGGACATTGATTTAAAACATTTACAGTTTAGTTTTAACTCCATACACCACTATTTTTTTGTAATAAAAAAAATAGAAAATTAGAAAAATGTTTTTATCCTTTTCTCAGTTTTATTTTATTGTCTAGCAGTGATTAAACTAAATTTTATTGTGTCATTTAATGTAATATTACTATAATTAAAGATACTTTATTACAATTTTATTTGCAGGCCCAAAACTAAAGGTGGTATTATGCTTGCAATTTTCGACAAAAGAGAATACGAGAGACAATTCAAGAATTCTATACCATCAAAAAAGATCGCGACAACAACTGCGAGTATGCTATGAAATTGCATTGCCATTGGTTAAATAGATGGCAGCTCTGTACAACTTTGTGTTGTTATTATTTGCATAATATTAGGATTTATTTAGAAGTAAAACTGCTATGCTGTAAAATGTGTTCGAATTGGTTTAACATTATTCTGTCTCAAGCCCCTCAAGGTTTGCCAACTTTGTAAACAAATATTGTCTTGAGTAATGCATTCCCGTCGAGATATTTATTACGCCGCGCCGCAAATCTGCACTGCACATCAAATATTTCTGCCCCCTCCCCCAAAAAAAAAAATTTTAAAGGCGAAAGCGTTTGTAAAACATTTATTTTGCCTTCATATGATGGAATTGGGGAAAAGGAACACGTATTCTGTTGATGCATCAAACCACAGAAAATATTCGACATTCATCGTCGTTGCTTTCATGTAACATGGTATTAATTCGATACTGTTGAATATTTTAACAGAGAACTTTATCTGAATATCAGAAAAGCAACTGATTTCTGCCGAACAGCACACGCAGAAGGTAAATAAATCATCCAGCACACACTGTGACAAGAGCACTACTATCTGTTGTCGCCAGGAAATGTCTCCGTGTCCGGTTTTGTACTTACTGTTACTCAAGACAAAATACGGATTTTTTTTATGGTCGTGCCTCTTGTCTTGCCGGTGAGCTGCAGACCGGTCCGTGCCGAGTCGCAGTCTAGGGAGTAGAAAGGGACTCGCGTCCGCCGCTTGTCATCACTGGAGCAAGCTCCTCAGCGCGGGGTACAAGCCCTGGGGAGGGCTCTTGTTCTCCCAGTTGTCTTTCATTTGAATTGCGGCGGAAAAGAGAGGCTAACCACCTCCCTCCCACCGTACCCATCAAACTGTCGTTCGTAAATAATGCTCTTTTAGATTAAAAAAACCTTTTAGGAACGCTAACAGCTAATAAGTAGTCTTAGTGGAGAAACAATCGTGAGCAGTGCCAGCAGTAGATCGAAATAATGGCGACTGTTATGACCGACGGGTTTGTTGTTATGTCGCTGGCAATGGATTTTTTTCCGATGACAAGATGATTAATTTATAAAAATGTAGCATGGACATTTAATTCAGCTAAAAATAAATGGATACCAATTCATCCTTACTCTCTTCGCATCCTCTTCACATACAGCAATGTTGCAGTTTCTTGGTTAGTATTATCGTTTACCACCGCCATTTTCGGTCTGCTACTACTGAGACAGCCTGTCCTGCTCATCAATGGTCTCATCAGGAAGTGTATACTCCAACCCAGACACCAAAATACCTCTCGTCAGTGACTCATCAGCATAATCAGTTGATAAAGGAGTGTGGAGTGGACAGATTTGGGCGGATCTTAACATCGAAGTCTTGAGAGCCGATGAGGGTGAAGCGAGGTGAGTATGGAGCAGGGCCGGAATGCAAGGACGAGAGATACGGGAGATCCCCGAGAAAACAGCGGTATCGTCCGGCACGATTTCCATGTGCGAAAAACCCGGGATGGCCCCACCGGGAATCAAACCCGGTTCGCCTAGGTGGAGGGCGAGTAGTCTGACCACTACACCACCGCAGCCCCAGTAAAAGTAAAAGTGGNCACCACCGCAGCCCCAGTAAATAAAGAAACACTCCTCAGTAATTTTAGCTGCTAACCGTAAAAAAATATAGCCCATGTCGTTTAAAGTCTAAGACAGTAATCCCCCAGTGTTAACGCATATTGGAACAGAATAAAATCTATCAAATTATTTTTTGACAAGTCCTCGTATTTGGAAAATAGTCGTAGCTTATTTACTTGTCACTCCACTTGAACAGATGGTTATCTCGAATTTCGTAATTTCTCTGTAATTCTTCTTGACCGGCAACCATTTTGAATTTTGGTGACATCCTCTTTCCAGGTATCATTCAATTAATATCGTCATAAGTCAGACGTGTATAATGACGGCGGTAACAGAACACTGTGTAATTTAATTAAAATTCACATAAAGTTTGATGATACACATGAGGCAGATTTCAACTAATCGCAGGGCCGCAGTGGTGTAGAGGTTAGACTACTCGCCCCCCACCAAGGCGAACCGAGTCGATTCCCGGCGGGGTCACCCCCGGATTTTCGCATGTCGCCGGACGATGCCACTGGTCAGCGGATTTTCTCGGGGATCTCCCGTTTCCCACACCCTTGCATTCCGCTGCTGCTTCATACCCACATCGCTCCACCCTCATCGGCTGGCCAAAGATTGAACCAGGTTCGCCTTAGTGGGAGGCGAGCAGTCCAACCGTTCAGCCACCGAGGCCCGAGGAGCTACCTAGTGGAAAAGACAGAAACGTTCGGGACTGGTAGGCAACAAAACAGAAAAAAAAATGCTGCATTTAGAAAAACCGATGCGAAGAAGGAATTCGCGACTAGCATGTATTATCGAAATGTATCAACGGTAACCGGGGTGGTGAAGGGGGGTAAATTACACAATGATGATGAAAAAATGTACATTAAGCTGGTTAAAAATACATTTTATTTTCTCTCTGTTTTCTCAGTAGTTGTGTGATTGATGTTGAGTGTGTATAATGAGTCATGATATTTAAATGCCTGTTTTAACCCACGATACCTCCACATGTAATAAATAATAAACCCTTAAACATTAAACAAACCCATCCACTAAACCATAGTCGTAGGTTTATGATTTTTAAAAAGGAAACAAGTTATATTCCTAAGGTCTCATAGAGTATTATATCAACAGGAGCAAACTAAAATTTCCACATAAAATTTTGACAAAATAAACGTACGTCAGTTCGGAGAAAATCTACATTATCCTGAAGAAAAAAAACATTTTAGTCATGTATGGTGCTGTATTTACCCAACTGGCATGTAGCTATCAAATAAGTTATTGCAAAGACGATATGTTGAACATTATACATTGTATTTGAACCTGTCCGCTGACAGAGCAAGCTTTCTGATGTTGCTGAGACAACCTGCTGATGCCTCTTGAAGCTTCTCGTCTGGCGATCCGATTGTCTCTAGTAGGTACTGAAAGTAATAGAAAAACAGTCATTACATACATATCACACACAAACACTCTGTGTATATATATATATATATATATACACACACATCAGAGGAAATTACACTCATTGTCAAAAAAATAGTTGCACTCACAAGTAAATGTCAGAATGTAATGCTANACACACATCAGAGGAAATTACACTCATTGTCAAAAAAATAGTTGCACTCACAAGTAAATGTCAGAATGTAATGCTATTCGAAAAAAAAAAAAGGAATCGAGAACAAGAAATTATTACAAAATAAGACTGGCATGAGTAACATTTATTGCGCTACACATACGTCTCAGTATAACGCCGACCACTACGTTTGCGAAAACAATCCATTGCCAGAAGTCACGGCATGGAGTTGTAGAAGTACCTAATGGCGTCCTGTGATGATCCATCACATGCAGTTTCGATATTCGCTCTTCGTTCCTGCAGATTGTGTGGTAGGGGCGGAGTCGCGATAACATCCCACACATTTTCAACAGGAGATAGGTCTGGCCATGTAACTGGCCATAACAAAGTACCCATGGCATGGCTTCAAGGCATCACACTCTTGAGACGGCAGCGGTATGAGGACGAGCACTGGTCGCAGGATCTCACGAATGTATCATTGAGCTGTAAAAAGTACCGTAATGAAGACCAGCGGTGATAGAGCCTACTACACCATTATACCACAGGCCGTCTGGACGTGTGACAACAAATATTTAATCTTGGCGTGCCCACGCAGTCTTTACACACATACGCGTGGTCGTTGCCACCAAGCAAGAGCGTGACTCACCACTGAAGATTACTTGCTGCAACTCTGCGTGGCTATATTACATTCAGTCACGACACCATTGCAGTCTGTGGCGAAATTGAAGTGAGTTAAGGTCAGTCGTTGTAGTGGTCTGTATAGATGTAAGTAGTAGAAAATTATGTGTCAACTGGCGTCCACGCGGGGACAAGGAGACAAGCCGGCGGTCATTTTGGATGACGTCAAGAGGCAACCTCCTGCTCTGTCATTCCTTGGTGACGTCGGCCATGTTAGATTTACCCACCCACACTTTCATTCCTAGCCAACGGCGGCCATCTTAGATGTCCCTACTTCATGCTCTTGCATTCCGCCTGGAGGTTTTCTCAGAGTCTTCCCGATCTTCTTTATTTTCTTACGTTCTCTCATTACTTCCTACCGACTTCACGCTCTTGCATTCCGTGTGGTGGGTTTTCTCTGTGCTATCCCTCCATGCCAGTGCAATTCATCTTGCCTGAAGAATGTTCGAGTTCATTGCCATGTCATGTAACTTCTCTCATCATGGTCTATCTTTCCATCTTGGTTTTCTCATATTCCTTATGGGCTCATTTCACCTGGGGTAATGGTGGAGAGAAGTCTAATGCTCTGTCATTTCACCTTAGTTTTCTCATAATCCTTATGGGCTCCTTTCACCTGGCATCCTGGCAGGGACGATTCTCATGGTCTGTCATTTCACCTGCACAACACCGAGCGAAGCCTGCCCACGCACGCTAGGCTAGAGTCGCACAGCACGCGCGCCAAGTACGTCCTAAGCCCACCTATAAGCATAGTTGGCTGTAATTTCCGAACCATTTAAGATACAACTACCAAATTCATAACATGACGATGACGAAATGGGCAGCAGGGTCATGTATGCACTAAGCTCTCTTATCAGCATAGTTGTATATAATTTCCGACCCGTTTAAGATACAGCCACCAAATTCATAACATAGGTATTGCCCTTGATTTTAATAGGACGGTAGAGACAATTAGGCCTAAAGCCCTCGTACAAGCATAGTCGGCCATAATTTCCGAACTGATTAATATACAGCCTCCAAATTCATAACATAGGTAACACTCCCAGTGGCAAAAAGGGCCGTAGGGTCAAGTATGCCCTAAGAGTACATATAAGCATAGTTGGTTGTAATTTCGAAACCATTTAAGGAATAGTCACCAAATTTATAACACAGTCATTGCCCCCATCGATGAACAGGACGCAGGGTCAAGCACGCCCTAAGCCCACTTATAAGCATAGTTGCCCACCATTTCCCGTCCACCGAAGCTATAGTCGTCAAATTCATAACATAGACATCGACGCTGATAACGAGATGGTAGTGCAAGTACTCCCTAAGTCATCGTATAAGCATAGTCGATTACCATTTCCCACCCACCTGTGCTATATTCACCAAATTCATATCATAGACATCACCTCCGATGACAAACAGGGTGGTAGGGCAAGTATACTTTAAGCCCTCTTATAAGCATAGTTACCTGACATTCCACCCTCCGAAGCTATGACCACCAAATTCATTTCACAGTCATCACTTCCGACTGCAAGCAAGGAGATATGTGTCAGTAAGCCTTAAGCCATGTTACAAGCATAGTTGGTCAGCATTTCCAAACCTTTGAAGTTCGGGAACATGTAACAATCGTCCACGCTTGTAAAGAATATAAAGGTATACATACAGGCACGTCGCAAAGTTATCATAACATGTAGGAGTGTAGGGTTTGAAATAGCACACACATACGTATCGGCCTGCACGCATTCGTCTAGCAAAAAGGCGCATACTGATTTCCCTCTACCCAACTACAGAGAGAATTACAACATAGCTTCGTATTCAACTGNTCTAGCAAAAAGGCGCATACTGATTTCCCTCTACCCAACTACAGAGAGAATTACAACATAGCTTCGTATTCAACTGGTTAGATGGTGATATAAATTATTGCAATCATAGAAAACTGACCGGTTGTTAAACAGAACTACTCGGCGTCGGTACTGCATGAAGGAAGTACTGAGCGGTTAGCAGTGAGGGGTCAGCACTGCGAAATCGACTATGATGTGTACGACTTACACCATCAGCCCAACACACGGGCCNTCTAGCAAAAAGGCGCATACTGATTTCCCTCTACCCAACTACAGAGAGAATTACAACATAGCTTCGTATTCAACTTGTTAGATGGTGATATAAATTATTGCAATCATAGAAAACTGACCGGTTGTTAAACAGAACTACTCGGAGTCGGTACTGCATGAAGGAAGTACTGAGCAGTTAGCAGTGAGGGGTCAGCACTGCGAAATCGACTATGATGTGTACGACTTACACCATCAGCCCAACACACGGGCCGGCGGTCCGAGTCTTCGTTAGCCTGGATAGCCCATAACAACCAGTCATATATTGAAAAATAAACCGGTATACAATTGTACCGATAACAAGACATGCGTAGTCGCAGATTACACTAAAACATGTATGCGTTAATATAAATAAACACCAGCAGCCTAGCACAAGGGTCGGGGAAACTACGTGTAAAATATATGAAACTGCCCTGTACATGAAGAATCAGTCATGTAACAAACAATAAAAGACTGGCATATATGGAAGTACATCACGAGCATGATGTCATAACGAGTCACTATATATATAAATATATATAAAATGCCCGATGGAGCCACAGTTTATAATAGTGATATCAGTCAGTGTTGCTAGCATACCAAGAAGTTTATTAAAAGCTAGAATGTACGACGACATGATAAATAACGAATGATCACAAGGGCCAACAGCAAAAATGACTACAATGTGCCAAGTGCGATATACATTACGCAACATGTAAAGACTGTGATCCTTTGCTTGCCACAAAACAACATACATTTGAACCATTAGTAGCGCAAGAGAGACGTTACTGCCACGCGCTGATGCAAAACATATATAAAATTAATTATAAAAGCAAATAGTTATAAGTATTTAACAACCTCTGTATATTGCGCGAGCATCGAACGCTGTAAGTCACATCAGTCTAAAAAAACTTTTGCGAAGCAGAGAAGCACAGGTGCGATAAGGGCAACACTGCTACACACTAATGCAAACTGATATAAAAATAAAATATAAAGAAAATAGTTATAAGCAGTTACCAACCATTGAAATCACATATTACACAAGCGTCGGGTGCTGTACGGTTCTTTAGATGATGCTAGACAAGACCAGACCATCCTAGTCAGTACAACAGAATAGCAAACGTCTTCCGTACGAACCGAGTGAAACGAAATCGTCAAATTCAGAGTGCAGCCAACACTCACAATACTAGCAGCAGAATGCGTCCAACCCGGCCGACGTTTCGCAATCAACTAACATCGTGGGAATCTGTAAGGCAGCCCAGGCGGTCGACCGGTGACGCGAGCACTGTGTGACGCCAAGTGAAAGGAGGCCAGAAGGAATATGAGAAAACCAAGGTGGAATGACAGAGCATGAGACTTATCCCTGCCAGTACGCCAGGTGATATGAGCCCAGAAGGAATATGAGAAAATCAAGGTTGAATGATCGAGCATGATGAGAGAAGTTGCATGTCGGGGCAATGAACTCGCATATTCTTCCGGCAAGATGGATGGAGCTGGCATTGAGGGATAACACGGAGAAAAACCCCATGCACGGAATGCAAGAGCGTGAAGTGGGGACTACTGGTAGGAATGGATGAGAGATTGTGAGATAATAAAGGAGCAGGAGGACTCTGAGAAAGACTCCACTCAGAATACAAGAATGTGAAGCCTGGCATCATAGTGGGGACCTGGCAGGGGTAGCCTGGCGTCCTATCGGGGACCTGGGTGTGATAGCATGGAGGAAACCCTTCTCATGCGGGAGGGATAGCACGGAGAAAGCCCCGGGTACCTGGGAGGAATAGCACTGAGAAAATCCTCCACATGGAATGCAAGAGCGAGAAGTGGAGACATCGGTAGGAAGGAATGAGAGATTGTGAGAAAATAAAGGAGATCGGGAGGATTCTGAGAACAACCCCGGCGCGGAATAAAAAAGCGTGAAGTAGGGACATCCAAGATGGCCGCCGTTGTCCAGGAATTACAGGCTTTACGGACCGAAGGCCGGCATTTCCTCCATCCTCCCGCACTGCACTGTACCCTGGTGAGTAAGGCAGAGCACGGCACTTTCTCCTCTTCTTTCTTCGGGCCATGTCTTATCTTTGTGTCGTATACGGTATTCTACCGGTTTTCTCAGTAAAACCTTTTCTCACCAACTAGAGATATTCCGACTTAACACTTTAAAGCCTTTATCCAAATACCCCTTCATGGGTCCTCGGAAAGCTCTTCTCGCCATTTTATGTCCATGAATGACAGAGCGACTGTTTGTTGCTTTCTTGTGAGTGCAATTATTTTTTGACGGCGATTGTAAATCAGAATCACATGTCACCCACCAAAACTTTAGTGTTGTTTTCTCGTGTGCATCACTGATATTTGAAAATATGCGTGAAAATAAAGTCTGTGTAGGGCGTAAAGAAATTAATGAATAGGGTACAGAACATTTCTGTTTTTGTTAGAGCAAAACTCATTAAAAAGAATAGCATAAAGAATTAAAATTTTCTACAGAGCATTTACAAGAAATATTCTCTTAAGTTAAAAAAAAAAAAAAAAAAAGAGAGTGTTTCAGATGTTACGTTTTTTGTTCAGAAGCAGTAAAGAACAATATTTTTGATTTTTATACTGTTAAATGAGTAAAAACTGCAACCGCATATTTAAAAAACGGCAATAAACAAACAAACGATGACATGAAATAATTGAGGAGTGTAAGGGAAACCAGGCCTGCATGCAGAGCAAGGCTGGCAACAAACACACACGCAACACCGACCTTGACGACGCCACTGTGGTGCATGGCCATGCAGTTGTACGGGTCGGCCGACAGTTGGTAGAGGGCGTAGGCCGTGGTGCGGTGCACGCTCTTCTCCCGTGACGACATGTAGCTGACGAGTGGCGGTATGGCGCCCAGCCGGCCGAACTCGTGGCAATTGTCCTTCCAGCTGCAGCAGTTGGCAATGGCCTCGGCGAGGTGCTGCCTCAGTCGGTCTTCCTCCTGCGTCCGATGCAAACAAGCTCTGTTGCACTACGTGCTGGCTATCTGCCCCCTCTACTGGGAAATGTTACCGTGTTTTGAAAATCTTCCCTTGTTTACTCGTGAGGCAAAAAACAATTGCAAGCATAAACTATTAGATCTATCAAGAAAATAAAACTTTAAAAACACTTCTTACTGTGCCACCAATCCACAACTAACAGCATTAACGTGCGAAGAGGTCTAACTCATGCAAGCAAAACAGCAGCTCTAGAAAGAAACTATTCGGCTAAACTGTTTTATTAAAGTGAGATTATATATGTACAATATTCTTAATTCGCTCATTTATAATTATCACTGTATTTTAATTTTATTGTTAAGTTTTTTAAATTGGAAATTAGCAACTAATCTGGCCCAAGGAAGTTAAGATATATATAATCAAGTATTACAATTTGTTCGGATATACACGATAGAAGCCACACGTTTAATGGTCTTGAGTATTAAGCTATGTGGTCTTAGGCCATGTATTCAAAATTGCACGTTTACTAGACAAACAGTGAATTATTTAAAAATGATTGCAAAATTAGTTTTACCAACTAAGCCACTACAGTCAAATATTTTAAAGCCGTGCGCATGATGGACTACATTCCGAGAAAAGAAATACCTGTTAACAGAACAGTTTTAAACATTTAATAGAAATTGGTTTCCACAATGCTACTATAAAATTATGGATACAATGTAGTTCAATACTCGTACGATAAAAAACTTCATACAGTAAGTAACATGCATAGTAGAGATCGAAACAACAAGCATAACATATTTTTTATTATATTCAGAACGAGAAAATTGCTACATTTAGGATAAAACATGCTTTATAGTGACCAAACAGAACTTTGCTACAGAGTGTATGTCATTATAGGCTTTTCATGGTAAACTGAACGCATTGAAAGCTCTGCTCAAGATCTACTTGTATTTATTTGTGTATTCTTCCACAGTATACAAAATTAACATTGCCATGGGTCTGGTCATTTTATTCATGTGTCGGCGAAGTGAGAATTTAAAATTATTAGAAAAATAAATATTCTACAAATTTGTTCATTCTTATGCTTATATGCATTATAAAAAGGCAATAGAAATCATTTCAGTACTCACTGATATTTACCTAACACTTATAATTCAATGTTAAGACATGAAACTACTTCCTCTATCGTAACCAACTTTACTGGGTGCATGCCGGTCAGTGTGCGCGTTAAAATATATGCAGGTTGAGGCAAATTACATTTTTCAAAGGTTTATTTAAAAACTTCTCAATTAACTGAACAACCTATAATAATAATTTATAGAACCACTGTTGAGCACTACAACTCCTGATTCACTTTACACTGGCGCATGTCTCCTACTGCTGGCGTGATGGTCTGGAGATACGTCGCATATGATCGTCGTTCGCCACTGATAGTGACACTAGGCTCATAGAATACATGCACAGCAATACGTTGAGGACATCCTTCTTTCCCATGGGCGTACTCTAATATTTTGAACAAGGTGGGATGGCACCTCCCTCTATACTGAAGTGTTAGTGATATGAAACAAGCAACAACTGTGGACAAATATGCTACTGGGTAACATATGGTGTTTGTTCGGTTCCATGCCCAATCGTGTCCACAAATGCAAACAGGCAAGAGGCGGTTCTATGGGTAGTAAAGCTGTAATATACTGCAGTTGGCGGAACAATGTGCTGATGCAATGATACTGTAATCACTTCTTCCTTTTGTCTTAATCATCAGGTTTTCTCAGGGTACCCTCGGAAAGTATCGCCCTGAGTTGAAAGAAACCTCTCTCAAGGAACTGGCAAATCTTGAGAGTAATAGCCAAGTTTCACCGTTGGTATATGAGTGGGGGCTTGAGCTTGAAAGGAAGAACTGAACTCAGAACTGTCCTCGGAGTGGGAGCGAAAGTGATCACGAAGAGGATGGTGTGGTACTGGCTCCCCGCCTCTGCGTGGTCGGGAGGATAAACGGATCACGAGGTCATCAGTCCACCGGACCTATGCCATAATGGTTTGTGTGTGACCATAATTCTCCACGGGGAGGATGATGGCCACACACATGGCTAAGAGCAGTGGTTCCTAATCTGGGGGTAATTACCCCCTTGGGGGTAAAACCGTCTTTCCTGAGGGGTAACGAGCAAGATGTTTAGCTAAGGCTATTTAGTGCGGTGCCACTCAGTGGGCATTAACGGGACGGTGGCGTCGCGATTCATTCAATCTTCCCGCGGCTTCGACAATTAGTATGAAGTGCGACACGATTCACTGGCCGCCTCCCGCGCTCGCTCACTTCGCTTCCGCCCGCGCGCGTTCTTACCCCTGCTTTTGTTTTCTTCGTTCGTTCAGCCAGTCGAGCAATCAATTACATCGAATACAGACGCGTTCACTTCACGCCGGATGAGACAGGCCAACCAGTGGTACGCTCTGCACGTGAATTAAGTTTCGAAAACGCACCTAACCATGTGAGTAGGTATACATTAAATAAGTATCGTATATTTAGCTTAGGCGCAAGCATACTTAAGATTTAAATATTTTTAAATATTACTCTTGATTTCAGAAACCACGCCACCTACAAAAAATCAGTCATACCAAGAAGCTTATCTGCAATGGAGTTTCATTCATATATTGTTCAAGGAATCGAAACCTCAATTTGTGCTATGTAATAAAGTGCTTAGTTTGGAGAGTATGAAGCCAAGCAAATTAAAAGATCACCTTGAAAGAAGTCATCCAGGCTTTAAGGAGAAATATCTCGAATTTTTTAAAAGAAAACCATCTAATCTAAAATCTTCGCGCATGGATTCAACGGGCACTTTTTTTTTTTTTTCAATTAAATGAAGCTGGCCTTGAGGCTTCTTATCGAATAGCTCTCCACATTGCAGAGAACAAAAAGCCTCGCACCATAGGTGAGGAACTTATCAAACCCGGTTTTCTGGACGCAGTGAAGCTAGTTCTTGGAGAGCAACACGTGGGTAAGATAAACCAAATATCGCTTTCTAACAACATTATCAAAATCCGCATAGAAGAGATGAGCATGGATATTTTGGACACAGTGCTCACTGAAACAGTCACCCAACTTTGCACTTCAGTTACATGAGCCAACAGATGTTGCATCTTGTTCCCAATTGCTTGTATATGTTCGGTACTTAAGAAATGACCAACTAAATAGGAATACTTATTTTCCGAATTACTGAGCACCACTACTAGGGGAGAAGATGAGTTCCAAACTTTGAAAAAGTTTGTAGAGGACAACGAACTCCAATGGTCGAAGTTGATCGGCGTTTGTGCAGATGGTGCACCATCTACGATGGAAGTTCGCTCAGGATTCCAAACATTGGTAAAGGCAGTTGCTCCCCATGCCACGTTCAGCCACTGCATTATACATCGTTATGCTTTGGCAGTAAAAACACTTCCGCCTGATTTGATGAACGTATTCTCTGACATTGTAAAAATTGTCAATCAAATCCGAGGTTGTGCGACAAACACAATAATTTTTAAAGTTCTATGCCAAGAAGTTGTGGCCAAATTTGACGTGCTTCTGTTTCACACGGAAGTACGCTGGTTATCGCGGGGTAGAGTGAGTGTTGCACCCGGTACTTGAACTCCGAGAAGAAATCGCCTTATTTCTGGAAAGGATCAAAACAGCCAAAGAGAGAGAGAACTTCACATGGAAATAACAGACAAAATATTTATTGCAAAGCTTGCGCACCTCGCAGATTTTTTCGGATAAATAAATATGCTTAGCCTATATCTACAAGGGAACGTGGTGTATGTTTTGACAGCTCAAGATTAAGTTGCCTGCTTTCTCAGAAAATTTCAGCTCTACCAACGCAGGGTTGAGGTTGGGGATGTATCAATGTTCACAGAATTAGCCACGCTGCTCGTGGGAAATTATGAAAAATTCACATTCACAAATGACATCACTCAACACATATCTTTCTTGATAAATTCCATCAATAGCTATTATCCCGATTTAGGAAATCGTCAAACAAATGCTTGGGTTACGAGACCTTTTTCAGTGGATGAAGCTATTTTCTCAGATAGCGATATACCCGCTAAAGTAGAATTCCTTGGCCTGCGCGAAGACAACACATTGAAGGCGGATTTTGAAAGCCACGAGCTATCAAGGTTTGGGCAAAAGTTGCTGGGGAATACCCTATTATTGCTGACAGAACTTTTAAAATATTAATCCCTTTCGCGACTAGTTATAGGTGTGAAAGTGGATTTTCAACGATGAAGATAAAATCAAAGAACAGATTAAATGTTGAACACGACTTGCGATGTGCCCTGGCGGAAACAAAGCCAAATATTAAGAAATTTTACAAAAAAAAAAAAAAAAAANCAACCGTCGCATTGACTTTTTTTACGTCTTTTTTTTACTTTCAACTTACTATATATTAAGGTGCATTTTTTTTTGTTAATAAATGTGGGTACATTTTAATTTGTTTGTTTTCTTAAAGCGGGTAAAGACAACTTTCTACCATTTTTCAGGGGTAATGGTCTCAAAAAGGTTGGGAACCACTGGCTAAGAGGAAGCGGCTAAGAGGGAGCGAAGACAAAGGAAGCCGGCCTGAGGCCTATGGCCTCAGGCTCAAGTGAGGTTGAGACCTCTGCAGGCCTCAAATAAAACTAGTTAAGGAAATTGTGGACTTGTTGATACAAGAATGTGTTTGAACTGTTGTGTGTGAAGAACTGTGTTTTGTGTAGGGACTTACGTAGTGGTAAGCACGTAATTAAGAAAACTGTTTTATTGTACAAGTGTTAGTAGTAATAAAGAACTCTTGCAAGAAGAACAGTGTGGGTGTGACGTCATTGTGTGGGTCTTGTAAGACACAAGAGCACAATGGCGTCTAAATCAAGTCCCTTCTAGTGATTTAAGGTGACGATCATGGATGCCCTAACATATATCGACCTGGAAAAGCCTAGATCTATAAAAACCAGGCGAAAAGAGGTTAAAGCTCTTTTTGGTGAGGGGAATGTTCCGAAGTCTGTGGCATTAGCGGCTGTGAACCGTCTGATGGACACGGACTTCGACTGGGGACAACATGAGATGTCTCCCAAGGAGAAAAAATGGCACCAGAAAATATGGTATGCCATAAATGGAATAGAGACGAACGTCACCCAATTCTGGATGCAGGAAATCTATGACGAAGAGGAAGAAGGAAGTGAAAATGAGGAAGATGAACCTAAGCACTTGGAACAGCTCCAAACAGGGAATGTAAGAGGATCAGAAGGCTTAGAGGACTCATCTGAAGATAAAGAAACGGATTTTAAGATCAGCATCCAGGAAAGTGCAGGAGTTCACCCTGGTTGGAAAGAAGGGAAAACCCCTGAAATCCACCAGGATGATATTTCCGGAGGCAGCTGACCCAGAAGTGGTTCCTGAACTGATCCCCGAGATGGCACAACGAAGATCAGTAAGAATAGAAGTGGAGCCTGTTTCTATTCCTGCCACCTCAGGGGGCGAGGAGCCAAAAGCTAAGCGAAAACTTCGTTTTCAATTACCTGGAGAAGGGAGTGGCTCATTTGAGGAAGATTTCATCCAGCGGGTGAAAAACCGAGTTGAAAAACTCACGAGGAAGCTAAGGAATTAGTTTCAACAATAATGGAGTGGCTACTTACTAAGAACTCCAAAATTAATAGTACGCAGGCAAACTGGCTAATTCCCAAGCTAATCCAGTTGCAGAGTCATATTGACAAAGTGCTAATTGAGAACGGCAAGTTCATTGGCAAACTGCAACAGGCGAGGAGTACTACAGAAAGTAAGGGTGTGATTATAAAGCCAGCAGGAAAAGAAGTACCTGGCATAAGCGCAGGTGGCAGGTGCTGAAGGCATGAAGCTCAAACCTGCAAAAAAAGTAATACTTATGTACCCAGACAAGGAAGATACCACAAGTGTTGAAACAAGGGACAAAATTAAGAGAGGTTTTAACCCCAAGAATGATGGCCTCCAAATCATAAATATGAGAGGTATCAGGGGAGGTGGCATCCTGATTGGGGCTGGAGATGACAAGACACTGGAAAGCATTAACAATGCTGCAAAAATAAAGGAATTGGGCTTAAAACTTGAAGCTCCCAAGAGAAGGGGCCCTAAGGTGGTAATATATGATGTGCCACGAAGTAAGGATTAAAGAGATCTTCCTGAGACTATTTTTAGGCAGAACTTCCGGAATGGTAGTTGTGGAGGACACAACCTGGAAAGTTTCGTGAAGGCTATCACGGTCAGTCACAGAACTGGTAAGAGGGATACGGACAGGATAATTGTAGTTTTGGAATGCGACCCTAAAGTGCGTAATGCACTAATTGAAAAGGAAAGGGTATATGTAGGCTATACATGACTATATTTCTCTATAACGCTGCTACAAATGCCAGCAGTGGGGTCACATTGCCAAGAAATGCAGAGATAAGGAGTCCACTTGCTCAAGATGTGGTACAACTGGATATGAATATGTGAACTTTCCTAAGAAAAACGAAAAGGACTACAAAGCGATTTGTACAAACTGTCACAAAAGCACAAAAACTGTCACACATGAGCATAGAGTGGACTCTAAAGAATGCCCAGCATATCAAAGAACCCTGTCTGTAGAACTCACAAGAACAGATTATGGACTGTGATAGTACCTTACGGTGCGGACAGTTAAATATGCAGCGGTCAGTAGTGGTCGCTGCAGAGCATAACAGGATTGTGGAGGAGCAGAGACTAGATGTGATATTGTTCCAGGAGCCTTATGTACCATTCGATGCTTTCTCCTCGTACTTCCAGTTTGGGGACGATACACAAATTCACACAGGCAGATGGGAAATAATAGCGGAAACGCTGAGAAACAAGCCAGATGTCAACACCAAATCAGAGCTATGGCAGTCCCCAGTTACTGATGAGGCAAGAGAACTGGTTAGCCAGTTTATATTAACTAACAGCATGGATGTGGCCAATATTGAAGGGTAATAACCCACTTTTGTCTCGCAGGCACATGCCACACAGTCGTACCTGGATATAATGGTGGCAAACATGAAGGCTCAGAACATTGTAAAACATTGGGCTGTGTTGGACGAAAGTTCAAGCGATCACAGACTCATTTTTTTTAAATACGCGGTGATGGAAAGAAAACACCTCAGATTATGGAGAATGAGGTCAGATACATGCACAATATGGCAGATTGGCCTGCCTTTGACCATGCCCTGCTGAGAAAGCTAAAAGAATGTCCTGCATTGGATAATGATGCTATAAAGGAAAGAGTTATTGCAATAACGAAAATCCTTCAGGACACATGCGAGGAGAATCTCTGGAAAACTATGCAAGGACTTCCTAACCTGTTATGGTGGGATAGAGATCTAGAAGAGGAAAGAAAAGAACTATAGACAGAAAGAAGAAAGCTTCACAGACTTCGGGGTGAAGAGCGAGAGCAATTCTCCCGAAGCTATAAACTAAATAAACAGGCTTACTTTGGCAGGGCGTGGAAGAAGGCCAAGTCGTGAAAAGAGTTTGTGACTCGAGTTGGAAATGAAGATCCCTTCCGCCTGGTATATAAACTAGCGGCCAACAAACTAAAAGAGCTACCCCACCTCCATGTATCAGTGTTAATGGCGAGATGATAACTGACCAACATAGGTCAATGGAGATTCTGCTCCACACACTCCTGCCAGATGACTCCCTTGATGAAGAGGGGGAGGAGCATGCCGGAAAGAGACAGTCAATGGGAATGGTTCCAGATGTGCAAGTTGCCCCAGAATTTACACTAGAGGAATTAACGGCAATAGTGTATAAAATGAAGAACGGCAAAGCTCCAGGAAAGGATGGGATAACTTCTGAAATCCTGAAAAGAAGTTACTCAAGGTTTAAAGAAGTACTAATCAAGATACACAATAACTGTCTTCGAACTGGTGGTGTGTTTCCTGCCCCTTGGAAACAGGGGTGCTTGAGAGTTCTGTACAAAGGCAACAACAAGAAATCTGATGACCCTAAATCCTATAGGCCGCTGACATTGCTTCTGTGGCTGGGCAAAATCTTAGAAAAATTAATAAACAGAAGATTGATTATGGCATTGGAGGCAGAAGGTACTCTAAATGAGAAACAATATGGATTCAGGAAAGTAACGGGAACTGACTTTGCTCTACATGATGCCATGAAGACCATTAGAGAAAGCACCGAGAAGTATGTAATGTGAATTTTCCTTGATATCTCTGGAGCCTTCAACAATGCCTGGTGGCTGGAGGTGATGTATCAGCTTAAAAGAAAGAGATACCCCGCAAACATATATAGGGTCATACAGGACTTCTTCAATGAGATATGGAGCCAGTACACAGATAAAATCATGAAATTATAAAACGACTGAAGAAAAGAATGTCCCCAGGGATCGGTCCTTGGGCCGATTCTATGGAACGTCCTATTTGATGGATTTCTGGAACTGGGTCTTCCGCCTGGGTGCACGGTCTTTGGATATGCGGACGATGAGCTAGTTCTGATTTCTGGCAATTCAAGAAGGGTCCTAGAATCCAAAGCAGCAGAAATTACGGAGAATATATGGAAGTGGTCAGAAACAGCAAAACTTCAGTTCTCAATTGAGAAGACAAATACCATGCTGCTAAAAGGAAGACTTCAAAGACCACCGACTGTGCACTTCGGTGGGAACCCAGTGAAACATTTGCACGAATTCAAGTACCTAGGAGTCATTATGGATGATAAAATGAGCTTCCTCAAGCACATTGAGTATATTTATAGGAAGGCTGTAGTAGTATTCCAGAAATTAAAAAGGATTGGGAATACGAGCTGCAGCCATAATTATGGTACACTGAGAACTATATACAGAGCAGTGTTCGAGGCCATAATAACTTATGGTGCAGTTAAGTGGTTCCACAGAGCCGAATTATCATGGCATAAGAGGAAGCTCATAAGTGCTCAAAGAGCGGCACTGCTGACCGTGGCCAGGGCTTATAAGACTGTGTCAAATGAGTCACTCCCAGTGTTAGTTGGTGTGCTACCCATAGACCTGCTGGTCAAATACAGAGGGTTAATAACGGAGAGAGCATGGGTCGTAAGGTTGTCTAAAGAAGACAAAGATGGCATTATGGAAGACATCCTTAACCAGTGGCAAGAGAGATGAGATACTTCAAAACGTGGTAGGCATATGTATGAATTGCTGCCAAACGTTGAAGCTAGAATGAAGTGCAAGTGGATTAAGATCAACCACTACAGTATGCAACTGTATACTGAACGTGGTAATTTTAAGGCCTAACTTCACAGCCTGCGACTTGTACGATCTCCGCTGTGTGAAGTATGTGGAGTGAATGATACATTTCAACATGTGATTTATGATTGTCAGAAGACAGAATACATAAGAACATGGATATAAGATATCACGCAAGAAAAGGGCATCCACTTGGAATTAGAAAGTGTTATGACAGACAAAGCTTCTCATAAGATCTGGAATAAGTTCACCACCAAAATCGGTAGAAGGTTAGAGTATTTTGATAAGTGGCAAGAAGAGCAAAATTCTGATGACCCATAATGGGGTATTCAGATAAAGTCTTCAATGAAATGAAGTCGGAATATCTCAGATTGGCGAGGACAGGTTTTTAATGAGAAAACCGGTAGAATATACCGAGTAAGGCACAAAAAACAGTGAATGGCCCGAAGAGACAAGAGGGGAAAGTGCCATGCACTGTCTTACTCACCAGAGTACAGTTACAGTGCGGGAGGATGGAGGGAATGCTGGCCTTCGGGTCTTAAAAATCTGTCTTAACCATCACAATAAAATTTCTCTTGAATTCAACAATTCTTCTTGGTGCTCGAACTATTATGGTAGTGAGCGTATGAAAATGTAATGTAAACACTAACTTTTTTGGGATTTCATATCATCAGAAAAATCAATTTTACTGTTTTATTTTTATCATTTCAAGTTTATTCAGTTTCGGACCATTGGACTTTCCTATTAAAATTTCAAATTATGGAAGATATTTATCACATATTTGAAATAATAATGAAGTTGAATTTATTAACACTGAAAATCAAAATGACTTCTCTAAATGGGCACGAGAAACAATCGTTTCAAGGCAAGCATAAAGTGTCTATCATGTGCTGGATCGAGCTTGCTCTGAAGTTCTAATTGTTCCAGGGCGCCGACCATTACACAGTTATTAATTGTTACGGAGCACGGACCGCTTCAGGGCACTAACTTTGGCGACATACTGCGACAAACAAGTATTTCTGTACTGGCACGGACAACTCTCGACTGTGTGACAGCATTTCCTCTATGGCCATCCGCTAGATTCGATGTGTGGCAAGGTATTGCTATCAGTCAAGGACTCAGCTAATAGGCAGCTCAAAACCACATGTGCTGTGGTGAAGGGAGCTTTGTGGTTGTTACCTCTTCAACAGCTCACTGAAGAGGCGTCTATTAAGAGAATGTATGGCAGTGATCTTGAAATCAACTAGTGATTGCTGCTTCTACAACAGGTTATATCCAGTCAGTCGTACCTTACAATGGAGAATGTGCCAAATACCACTCCAAGGAATAAAGTAATAAAATTATGTATATTGCATAATGAAATAAGTTTCTAATGAACAAGTAACGAACTGGGAAACAGCCTTCCTAAAAAGTGAAAAAAGAAGAATACCTTACAGTCTCTATTTTAGTGCATCCCTGAGCATCACCTGAACGTGTATTATGTAAAACTTGTTGGCTTATGGATTGTTCCCTCGAAATATATTCTGGGATGTACGGCTGTTCGCATGCACTGGCTTATGGAAATTGTATTCCTAGATTCCCTTGACTAGCTCAACAGCTCTTCCAGTTCCAGTAGTCATGAAACCTTTAGTACCTAATTATATGTTAGAGAAAATTCGTGCTAAGTTGTTCGTTGTCAACTGCTGACTGTTTTATGTAGCCCCTTTAATATATTCGGCCACTTTTTAAAATAATAGCTCTCCTTATGCGTTTACATTACCATGACTGTATACCTTCTCACTCATGAACTGTAACAAATTTGCTCCTTTGAAGTGATTCCACAGTCGGATGCTCAAATACTCCGACAGTGTGATGAATTATCCATTCACTTTCCACCACTGTGTAGTCTCTCTTCAGTTGTCATCTAATGCTTTCGAGCAACTGACTGTTGGGAGTCTATGATGCTTCTGTTTCCAGCATCGTTTAAGAAACTTTAAATGTTTTCGTGCCCCTTGCTCCTGAATTCGAGCTGCAGAAGAGTTTACGTTTTTGTTACAGTTTGACATACAACGAAGTTAACATCGACTCCCTTATTATTTGTTACGGGAGTGCAGTAGCAGTAGTGTATTTGAATCATATCGTGGGGGTTAAATGCTGCAATCCCATGCAAATATTAAATAATATTGGGGTAGATTCATCATATCGTACTGTGCATTTCCAGTTGCTGAGTCACCCCAACAGTTAATACTACTAGTGTGCTTCGTGAAGTTCCTAAAACCTTTGCTCAAGCTCATCGTGTCCCATTCGGTATCATTCCAGACATAAATTTACAGTTGAAGACCCTGTCGTAGTGCGTTCGGAATATGTAGGCATGGCTTTAGACTGTCTTCCGCGGTAATTTTCACAGTTGAATCAGGACAAGACATACGTTGTTATATGCGTGCCTCCAAGTTTTCATCATGGTGACATGGAAAATGGAAGTTTGGTGCAGGGTTAAAGCTACATTCCCTCTGTTCCACATTTTGTAGGCTCCCTACTGGGTGCCAAAACTTCGAACATGTTTCTCTGTTGTTTAGTTTGTTTGCCATCGCTATTTGCTACATGTTGTGACTGTAATTGCTACTTTCCCAGTTAACTGCGAGTATGCTCCTTAGAGTAAATATACGGACAGAGGAAGCATGGCATCACAAACGTGTGTTCAACATGGCAGCTGGCGAAAACAGCTGACGTATGGTAAACATTAGGGCTTAACAACATTGTTTATATGGGTTTTGGTGGCAGAAAAGCGTGATATATGTCATCTTTCGACAATGGCGATGTACTGCTGTGCATTTGGCTGTAATTCTAGATATGACAAGAGAAGCCCTGTAACTTTCCACAGGTAATTATGTACATTTACGTCGATAATTTTCAACGCAAATTTGAATGCCCGCGCATTTCGCGCCTGAAATCACGTGATACATGTTGAACACACGTTATTGTATGCATTTGTAAAGCCAACTCTCCCTCTACCCACATATTTACTCTAAGGTATACCCGATTATTGAGACTTACTACCAATAACGGTATTCCACAGCAAGGTGTTTGGTACACACACAGTGTGTGTGCGTGCGTGTGCGTGTATGTATATACACTTAGGTGATAAAAGTCATGGGATAGCAATATGAAAATATACAGATGGCAGTAGTATCGCGTACAAAATGTATAAATGGGCAGTGCATTGGTTGGGCTTTCATTTGTAGTCAAGTGATTCATGTGAAAAGGTTTCTGACGTGATTATGGCCGCACGACGAGAATGAACAGACTTTGAACGCGGAATGGTAGTTGGAGCTAGACGCATGGGACATTTCATTTCGGAAATGGTTAGGGAATTCAACATTCCGAGAGCCACAGTGTCAAGAGTGTGCCGAGAATACCTAATTTCAGGCATAACCTCCCACCATGGACAACGCAGTGGCCGACCGCCTGCACTTAATGACCGAGACCAACGACGTGTGCGCAGAATGGTCAGTGTTAACAGACAAGCAACACTGCGTGAAATAACCGCAGGAATCAACGTGGGACGTACGACGAACGTGTCAATTAGGACAGTGCGGCGAACTTTCGCTGTACTGGGATATGCCTGGGCTCGTGACCATATCGGTTGAACCCTAGACGACTGGAAAACCGTGGTTTGGTCAGATGAGTCCCGATTTCAGTTGGTAAGAGCTGATGATAGGGTTCGAGTGTGGCGCAGACCCCACGAATCCATGGGCCCAAGTTGTCAACAAGGGACGGTGCAAGCTGGTGGTGGCACATAATGGTGTGGGCTGTTTTTACATGGAATGGACTGGGTCCTCTGGTCCAACTGAACTGATCATTGACTGGAAAGAGTTATGTTCAGCTACTTGGAGACCAATTGCAGCCATTCATGGACTTAATGTACCCAAACAACGATGGAATTTTTATGGATGACAATGCGCCATGTCACCGGGCCACAACTGTTCGCGATTGGTTTGAAGAACATTCTGGACAATTCTAGTAAATTATTTGGCCACCAAGATCGTCCGACATGATGCCCATCGAAAATTTATGGGACATAATCGAGAAGTCAGATCGTGCACAAACTCCTGCACCGGCAACACTTTCGCAATTATGGACGTCTATAGAGGCAGCATGGCTCAATATTTCTTCCGGGGACTTCCAACGACTTGTTGATTCCATACCACGCCGAGTTGCTGCACTTCGCCGGGCAAAAGGAGGTCCGACACGATATTAGGAGGTATCCCATGACTTTTGTCNTGCTCTTTAACATTGGTAACTTTGGTAGCTAGTTTTACTTTCGTTATGGGTGTTACTGCTATATTTATTTTTATTTATAACTGTACACGAATTGCTATCTTAAGAAATGCGGTATTGTTAGTCAAAGGCATTCTATGAAATTATGAAATAACAGCGTGTAAAATTAGTATTTTAAAAAACAATTAACGCCAAGTAATAAACATATTTAAACACAAATTTTTTTATCCGTTTCGTTGGCAGTGGTTATAATGAAAGTAAAAAAAAAAAATTAAATGATAAAGTGTATGTAACCAACAAAAATTGAAAATACGCTTAACTGTAGGGGCTGGAAATGCAAACCTCAGTTAACCTGTATATTTTCTGCGAGAAGTGCAATATCTATCTGTACCACTCTATAAATATTGGAAATCAAGTGCAAGTAAGTTAAGTTACTGCAACATGTGTATGCCACGAGGAGAAATGTTTCGTTTCAAGGGAAAATAAAGAAGCACATTAAAACCAGAATACTTTCACATTCAACTAAAAGAGGTGCGAAATTAAAAATATGCCACTGCTCCATAAAATATATCTACTGTACTTATGAACAAGTAGTAAAACCAGCCAGTAGCTTGGCAGCATTGCAAAAACCACTGCACCTGTGAAATATATCTTAAGTATCGTAGATTGCGACGGGGTTCCATTGAAATAATAGTAGTCAAAATTGAAATCCAAGTTGCCTGTTTTTGTTCAAGGGATCCTACCATGTAAGGAGCCTATACTACGGTTAATTTTTAAATGGAGCAATACTCATTCACCAATACGACACTAAATGTAGATAACTGGGTGCAGAATAACAGTGACTAGTAGCTGAAGATGGAGTTAAAGGTTGAGCCATTTACAATGTTTGTACTGAGCACAGTTACAATCTTGACGTATACCCTGTGCGTGGGAATCAGTTTTTCCATCTGTGAGTTTGATGAAAGTAATATCGGCTATACCAATACGAGACAGCATGCAGCAAACATTTTTGTGTTGAGATGCATATGATTGCATATGATTGCATATGATTGCTGTGGTGCATCAAGTAAAATTTGCAATATTTTCAAAACATAAATTTGCAAGGTTAAGAAGTATATGTAATATGCAGTTTATATGTGTTTGTATGTAGGCTACACCACCAGACATGCATCTGTGCACAATCACACAATGGCATGAGCTTAAGAAGTGTACCGCTCGGCAAAACTGATATTTATGTACACATTTTTTACACAATTACGGTGTAGCATGTATTTAACCTTATGAAATGCAATACGTTCCTATTATAGACCCATTTTCATAAAGGGCAAGCTAAATTAAAACATACTGGAAAGAATATTTATTTGATCTAATATGTTTTTTTTAATAATGCCAGTTAAACCCACCCAGAACATACTATTCCAACAGATCAACTTGGTTGAACGTACATTTTGGTGGTCCCAACGAAAGTATTTAATCAATTCAACTCTGCATTTAGTTATAAGAACAAAATAATTGTCTTATTAATTTGATTTGTTTCAGTCAATAATATATTTGGTAATTTGCTATAATTTTTTTGGCCCTAATCAAACAAAGCTTTTGTTGACCAAACCAATATTTTTTCTCAGCACATGCTCCAAACATGCAAACAAGCTTCAACACAGATATGCTACAATAACTTAAGTACGCTACATAAATACAAACAAGTTACATTAAAACAAACATGCTCCAAATATATTCGTTACCTACCACCTGACGTGACATATGGAAAGAAAATGCTATAATGTCAGATACATAAAAAAAAAATTAAATATTCATCAACAAATATAAAACATAAATGCATGAAAAACATGCACATATAATAAACGATATGCTGTACCAAATACAGAGTTACTATTAAGTCCAAGAAGTGCCGACTGGACTCAGAATTCATGCAATGCAGACCCGAGCTCGTAAATGCTCCGCGCCTCTGACTAAACAGCGAAGGCCGTTAGGTATGATAAATTATTAAGTAAAAAGTTTGAATATAAAGAAGAAATGTAAAGAGAAAAACTGTTCTCAGCATCTTAGACGAGACAATCGTCACCTCTTTGCCGTAAGGTTGACTGGTTGAAGCTTCTTCTTTCTTGGATTGTCTTTGTCCCGTGTCCACAATCGGCAGTCTGCTTGAAATCTACCAGTTACACCAACACATAAAGCGTCCCACACCAATAAACCATGCCACACAGAAACAAACACCTTCATACTCTTCAAAAGCCACTCTTTAATCACATTGCAGAGAATTACAACCACGACCGTAAATAAGTTTTTGTTTATTTCAGCTTCCTGCGAAGTCAAATGACAGTTCCAGATTCATATTTTCATTATTTCGTGGGGTTACTTATTCAGAATTATTATTTTTATTTTGATGTATTTAATTTAAAATGTCAAGGAAAAATATTTAAAAGTTTGAGTTTCATTCTACTAAAAAAAACGTATTTAATCTTTTAAAATTAATTTTTGTTTGGAATAAATTACATTGTTTTGATAGGTAAAAATGTTTATTTCTGTTTTGATCCAAATGAGAGCAACTAGCTGATGAAGAGAATCAAGATGCCAAAAGGTACAAACAGAAACAGCTGAGAATGTGAAACACCTGCTGGCAGAAGATTTGCTACTGCTGCAACACAAGAACCTGCGGCAAACAGTGTTCTACAAAGGCGTGACACGTGCAACATGAGTTTTCAAAAAATAAATCACAATTATTCGCAACGAAATAGCAAGTGTCACGTTAAACATTAATGTAATTTACGCATTGTGAAATTTCTCGGAAACAAATTTAGCACTGTGATTTTCAGTTATTTTAATAGCAAGCTTCACTGAGGAGACAGGATTGCCTCAGCGAGTAACTCAGACAAATCGTTCATACGTGGGATACTTGGGTGGATTTCCGGCCAGGACACTTTGTGGAAATTCTCCAATTTATTCTGACTTTAGTGTTTATGACATATTTTATCGGGTATTCTCACCTATTCTCCTTCCTCATTTCAGTTTCGTTATCTAACTGGTTAGGTAAGCTATGTACTCACTTGTAGTATGGAATGCTGTTCCAAGTCCATGTCTTGGTTTGGCAAAGAAGCATGTGGATTTGTATTTTTTTTTACTTCTGAACTATGTATACACCGGTTAGCTTTTAGTAGGTTGTAATGGTCAGGTTAATAGGTTAATGAGTTACGTCTATACCGGTTAGCTTGCAGTAGATTGTAACATACAGGTTAACGGGTTAATAATCTATGTGTACACCTGTAGCTTGTAGGAGATTGTAACATACAAGTTAATGTAGATTGTAGTATGTTGTAACGTATAGGGTAATGGGTTAGTGAGTTGTGTCTACATCGGGTAGCTTGTAGTAGATTGTAACAGACCGGTTAATGGGTTAATGAGCTATATATATATATATAGGTTAGCTGGTAGTAAGTTGTAACGGACTGTTTAAAGCGCTAATGAGCTATGACTGCACCGGTTAACTTGTAGTATATTGTATTGGACAGGTTAATGGCTTTATGACCTATGTCTACACTGGATGGCTTGTAGTAGGTTGTAACGGAAGATTAATGGATTAATTAGCTATGTATACACCGGTTAGCTTGTAGTAGGTTGCAACGGAAGGTTATATATATATATATATATATATATATATATATATATATACACCCACTGGTTAGATTTTAGTAGGTTGTAACGGAAGCTTAATAAGTTAATGACCTATGTCTACACTGGTTGGCTTGTAGTAGGTTGTAACAGACAGGTTAATAGATTAAAATGAGCTATATCTACATCGGTTAGCTTGATAGGTTGTAAAGAAAGGTTAATGAGTTAATCAGTTATGTATACACCGGTTAGCTTGTAGTAGGTTGTAACGGAACTTATGTCTTCACTGGTTAACTTGTAGTAAGTTGTAACAGACAGGTTAATGGTTTAATGAGATATGTCTATACCGGTTAGCTTGCAGTAGGTTGTGACAGAGAGGTTGTTGGTGCGCATGGGGTCAAAAACCGTTTGGAAGTTACACCTTGGAACACTGCAATACCCACTAGAGTGACGAGCTTCTAGTAGGTGCCCGTCATCCCTGGCATGAAATGAAATTGTAATTGGGAGGGGGGGAGGATTCCCATAGAAAACATACCGGCAAATGTTCGCCATGTTCCCACGGTGGACTGGATCTGCCGCGAAAATCGAGGTCGTATAACCGAGGTCGGGTGCAAGCGAGTTGACCGTCCAGACATTCAGGCTGCGCATTGTGGTTACTGGCTTTACTGAACAAGCTTTCCATTGCTAAAAACAATGGCAGGAGTCAGTTTCTTATTTCCCGTCAATAGGGCGCTTCGCTAAATTTTACTTGATTCTTCACTACGACGGCACTCCAGTGGACAACGAATACAAGGAGGGATATTATACTTGAATTTCAATGGCAAATGTTTGTATAGTATTATTACTCGGACCTTTTAAATTAACCGTGTCCATTGACAAATTAATTAAAATAGGGCACAACAAAAAAATAAAGTCAACACGATAAGACTTCAAAGAATTATTCAAAGCAACGAGGAACCTAGTAGTCATTGGAACATCCACAACAGGCAATGTAACAAAAAATGAGAAAAGTTTCTTTGCTTTCACTACGTACCGTTCACATATGTATGTTACCGGGAGCTCTCTTCTCGGCTGATCCTGCACACTGCTTTCGCCTTTCTTAAAATTATTCCTCCATTTGAATACGGCCGAGCTGTTTATTACTTATTCACCGTACGCTTGTTTGGTAGTCTCAAACGTTTTCTGGCCACTTTCACGTTGTAACTGACACAAAATTCAATAGGCATCCTTTGCAATCCTCCATTGTAATGCAAATTGCAGTTTAACTTCTGTAGCTAGCAAAAAACGACAACTGCGCATTGGATTTACTCGTATAACCAAAACACGTCACAGAGTATCGTCACGGGCGACAGTCACAGAATCGCTTCTCCGTATAATCGGCTCAGTGTTGCCGGTCCACGAACTTTCGGAGCAACCCCCGTACTTGTCATGCTTCACACATGAGATAAGCGGGCGAGCACCTGGGGCACACAAAGGAAGAAGCATTCAAGATTCGCGGAGACACGTACGGATTATATGGAGAAGCTTCCTACCGTGGACTTCGATGATGCGTCGCTTTCTTGGCTTAACGGGGTTGGAACCCGGAACTTCTGACCCGAAAGTGCTGTATAGACCTCTGCAACGGATGTCAGGTGACGCCGACAGCAATACGAGTTTCCGTGCGAGAAGTTAGTTTGGCGTGACGTGCATCACTTTGAATTATGTCCTCGGTGAATCAAGTCTATAAAGTTGATAATCAAGTTCCATATTATAGCAGCAATATTCTAAGAGGCGATGTGCAATGCCTGTGTCTGTCCACAACTACAGACCTATCCATGTCTTTGTAAAAAAAAAATGCTAGACTTTAATAGAAATCACAATTTCAATAAAACTTGGTCAAAGGAATGGTACTGAAATTAAAATCAGTTATAAACTATGTGATTACTAACGCAAATTCATCTCACTAGATTTCCACACGTCTAGTGTGTAAAAAAAACTTTTAGTTCTAGGAGTCGTAAATATATTTTAATAGTAACGCATATGGAGATGTGCATCGTGCATCTGAGGGCGCGAGTGACTCGCTTTCATCCCTGAAAGCGAATGCAATTTTGAGATGGTGCTGCGACGGAATGCGGTAAGCGGGGGTAAACAGGAGTACCTCTAGAGTAAGCCCAACTAGCCAGTGGCAACGTCCGCCACGTAATCAACATGGAAACGGTCTTTGAGGCCGCCGGGAATGGAACCCAGATCGTGTTGGCTAGAGGTAGGCGCCCCGCGCGGCCTCAAGTTGAAGTTCGTCGTCACTGCGGGATGAGGCGGTAGGCAGTTTAAAACTCTACAGTAACTTTAGAACACAACAGTGAACTTACAAAAACCCATTTTATAAGGTGTGTTGTTTGGAAAAAAAATTGTGATAAGTGTTTTGTAGTCATATTTTTAACCTTAAAGGTTTATTTACATTTCTTGTTGATAAAAACAAATAAAGTCCGTTGTTCGAAAAGAAAATGCAAACATGTTTTCATTGTAATGCATGCTTTTCCGTGAGTGTCTAAACTAAAGACTTAGAAACAGGGTGTTTCGAGTTTAAGAATTTTTTCTGCGAAATAAAACCAGTAGCAAAACATTTGTGTGCGCCTGGGTTTGAACCAAGGTGATGGAATAATGTTTTACAGCTTAAGGTGGTAGGGCTTAACACCTCGTAGACAGCGAGGTCATTTTTAAGACAGAGCAAGCTGCTCAGAGAAGCAGGAACGGAGAAGGAATCGGCCATGGCCAGCAGTAAGGAACCATCTCAGCATTCGTCTGGAGTGATTTTGGGAAACCATAGAAAACCGAAATCAGGATGGCCGGCCCGGGAATCAAACACAGGTCCTCCCGAATGTACCACCTCGCTCGATTTTACTGTTTAGGCAGTGTGCAGCGGGCGTAGCTTAAAATTAAGGCCCCCTCCCCTCTTATGCTAGTTTTTCACTTCTCGCTAATAAAGAGCATGGTTCATAACCTTATTTTCCCGTAGAATTTCTATTAATGCATGATATGTTGAACTTCTATACTGTGGGGAGGGTTTTTACGGTGTCTACGCCGGCTTTCTCCCCTCTCTTCTTAGTTAAAAGGATTAACTATAGGTTCACTCGTTGAGGTATTCATGGCCCCAGTTGCGGCCAAGGCTACCTAATCCCTCTCTACTGCGATACACGCCTCCTTTCATGAATCCCTTCCCTGTAGACATATGGGGCTCAGTAGCACTTACCTCGGCACACACCTCACACTTAGATTAGGACAGGTGGTGGCACAACAATGGGTGGCAGGTTGTTACCGTGAGCACGAGGCGGGCGAGCATGTGCACGACGCCGTGGTCGGTGATGACGGCCAGATTCTCCTTGTCGAGGGCGATCATGGCAATGGCGGCAGACACACAGGCCAGCACGCGAGTGTCCTCCGAGCTCAGCAGGCTCACCATCAGCTCCAGCCCGCCCACGAAGCTGCGCACCATCTCGCCCGCGTCCTGCACTTACCGCATCCATTCTGTGGTAAGGATACTTCTAGTCCATTCCAAGGCTGCAGCGTGTATTGATCCGCCTTTTCGCGCGCTTTGAAGCCAGTCACCACCGCATCCGTCATCTTGCACAACACGGGTAACGTGATGCGGCTTTTGCCCCGAAACCAAAGCAATTCATCAAATATTTCCAGACAACAAGGATTTCGCGCTTGCATGCTCGTATGGTATTGCAATGTTATAGAGCATGAAAGCAAGGAAAACACGTATTTAATGAGGATGACCTTTACTAAAATTGCAAAATACCATTGCAACTATTTTCTACCGCAATCGTAATGTGAGTTGGCTAGTCGGCCAGTGGCTTTGAAATGGTCACTGTCGACGTTTATCTCTGCTGCCACCTTGGAATGGATGAAGTTTACTACAGGTTGGGAAGATCAATGTTAAAAGTTTGGCAAAGGGAAAATTTTCGCCACTAGGTAAGCACTCTCTATTTTCTACGTTAAGAAACAGGCTATTGCATTAATCATAAATCAAGCATAAAATAACTTCGTGCTCACGCAGCTTAAAATTTTAATTAAAAGTCACCTTTTGGAACACTGTAAACCTAGCGGAGGAAATTTTCCCTATGACAAACTCTCCAATAAGAAATCTCGCTTTGTTCCTAACCTGAGTATAAGAAATCTTATTCAGGTGTTCATAGGATCAATCTCCGCCAACTTGGATTTTTAGAATTTTCGCAAAAACCAGCATTACAGATTTTGTATTGAATTCTATAAAATGATAGGACAGCGGAGATTCATTTGTACATTTTCTTAAGTTGGTATTGCTTAAGTACTGTTGTTAGTTTATCTTCTACAGTCGTCCGAAAGGAGAAATCACTTATTTTCCCCAGCTGTTACTAGTTAAAAATTAATAAATAGAGTGAAATTTAACAATTTTATAAAGCTTGATAAACTATTATTTATGATGTGTCGTACGAAAAACTTCGTTATACCAACTTAAAATGTCAGCTACGGCGAAAAACGAATAAATCGAAGTTGGCGGGAACTGATTCCCCTTAGGGGAAAAATTCATTATTTTATATTTGTACGAAATGCTGTTCAACTAGTAGACATTATTTACGAGTACTATTTCCTCCCATAACAAAAAATAATCAGCATATTTTTTACACAATGACCTGCCAAAATCGCAATTTTAGTGTTTTTGGGACATACCAAAAATAAAAACTAACTCACTTACCGAAATGAGATAATTCACTTTGAAATAAGTTAACATGAATTATTTCAAGAAATCTTTACAATTACTCTACGACATGTGTTCGCAGTTTTCAAAAATTTCTCAAAATAAGGCAATATTTGCATATTTTTTATTTCTAGCAGTCTATAGTGACTTGTAAAATAATTTGTGCTAAGTGTAGTTTAAAATGAATAAAGACATGCCCTTTCTGTCGCCCTTGTTAAATTTTCCGTAAATAATTTCGCTTATTTTATTTGCACATTTCAGAACACTAAAATTGTGATTCTAATATGCCATAGTGCAAAAACTATGACATCTAATTTTTTTTATGTGAGGAAAGTATAAGAAATATCTGCAAGTTTAATGATGTTTCGTACAAGTTAAAAATAATGAATTTCCTGTTGACTAGAAGCCTTGAACGTGAAGGTAGAAGTAGAGTGGCTTCCAATAGTGCACTCCACCCGACTGTAAAACATGCGCAACTCATTACAAAATACTACACTAGCTATCAAAATTGTCACACAAGAATGATTTATGTTGATCACTTTTATAATAATTTCACTATTTCACCTTATTGTCGCATGAATAAAGTAATCAGGACTATGGCAATGTTAATTTTATATATAGTTGAAGAACACACAATGTAGATCTTTAGCGGTGCTTTCAATTGTGCTCAGTTTACAGCGAATGGATAACGGCAGCCATTCTTAAACTGTAGCAGTGTACTCCATTTTATAGACTGATCAAGTGCATTCGTCCGCATGTAAACACAGACTGAAGTCTACCCGCACTCGTACCTCAGGAACAACAACGTCGACGCACCTCATGCCATATACATTGCATTAGTGCAGCGTATGTCACCCACCCCTTGTGCTGTGCCTACAGGATTTGTTGACCGAATCATGGCATCGGGGTTAGCATGATTAATTGCCACCCTCCAGGCACCAAGTTCGATTCCCGGCTCGGGCAAGGATGTTTATCCTGGCTTGCAGGCATTAAACGTAATACATTAGCTCACAACGATGTCGCATTCCACTCCAATAGCAAAACGGTTTCGGTTATAACGTTCGACGGAGGCATTTCCGNAAGTTCGATTCCCGGCTCGGGCAAGGATGTTTATCCTGGCTTGCAGGCATTAAACGTAATACATTAGCTCACAACGCCCCGAACGATGTCGCATTCCACTCCAATAGCAAAACGGTTTCGGTTATAACGTTCGACGGAGGCATTTCCGGACGGGTGCTCCCTCTCTGAAATATATGCTGGTGTCCTTCTTCATTGTCCCTAAGTTTCTAACATCACCCCAGACACGACAGATCCTGTAGGCAGGGGTTCGGGTGTGAAACTGATACATTTTACTATTCGTAAAAAAATTGTAACTATGCAGTAACTTTGTAATTTTTTTGTTATTAATGAAGTTGGTTTCAGCAAATCGTTTTATAAACTGAACTTGAGATAGTAAACATTTTCATAGTGAAAAATAAATAGGTCGTATATATGAACAAGTTAGCTTAGTTTGTATTGAAACATTTGGAGGTCCGCAAAATGTACATAATATCAAAAGGGATCCTCGAAATCACGAAGTTTAAAAAACCTCCTAGTTGCCTTATGGGTCTCATTGTAAGAAGTTGTGTCTATCAGGGGGCCGCGGTGATGTAGTGATTAGATTACTCGCTTCCCACCAAGGCGAACCGGGTTCGATTCCTGGCGGGGTCGCTCCCGGATTTTCGCATGTGGGAATCGTGCCGGACGATGCCGCTGGTCGGCGGGCCTTCTCAAGGATTTCCCGTTTCTCCCGCCCCATCTCACTTTATCCTCATCGGCTCTCAAGACCTCGATGTTAAGAGCCGCCCAAATCTCTTCACTCATTCACTCAGGTGTGTCTGTTCTAATTTAAAAAAAAAAACTATGAAATATTTCAAAGCAATGGTTTTTCAAGACGAAAATGAAAGTGCTATATTTTGTTGCCAGTTCATCAATTTGGTAATTGAAAGATAAATTTTGGCCATTGAAAAGTGTCAAAGCAGCAAAAATCGTTTTAAGTATCCCTCTGTTCACGATATTTGTTGATGTGTCAAACAATGTTTTAAGCTATAGCGGCAATGCCGTATATTTTCTGACCGGATTGCGGTATTAAAACTCTATAGTCTGCTTAAAATTCAGAGGAAACAGAATACGCGCGAAGCATGTTTATTCCATCGCCGTCGCAATGCTTCCTTATGGCCGGACGTAACCTTGAAGCATTGAAAATGTCTTACAAAGGAGACTCCTTTTAAGCACCCCTGTCTTGTAGTGGTAGTGAGTTGTTTGTCTTCTGCAGCGAGGGTAATCGCACTCACCTTGGAGTTGCGTATGCAGGGGCAGAGCGCCCAGGCGGCGTTGGCCTGCACCTCGGTGTCGGGGTTCTTGAGCAGCGACCAGAGCAGGCGCACGCCGTCCAGGCGGGCGACCACCTCCATGGACTCCATGTCGTGCGCGCACTCGCCCAGCACGCGCGCCACGTTGCGCAGTAGTGCCGGGTTGGTGCCGCAGAGCAGCGCCACCAGCGGCGGGATGCCGTCGTGCGCGCGCAGCGCAGCGCGGTTCTCCGCCAGCTTGCAGCACTCGGCCAGCGCGCCCACCACGTTCGTCAGCACCTGCCACACCGCCCCTTTTACAGTTATAGGAGGCTCTTCACGATCTATTACGCACTTTTGAAACCAACCTTTGGAAAAGGTCACTGACCCTACCCTGCCCACATAGCCTATTCCAAGGGGTAGGCCCAGTGGCGGATTTGCGAGTAGGCTGGAGCCTAGGGCGGCAAATTTGGCGCCAAATTTTTTTTCATGTCTTACAGAAATTAAAAAGATTAATATTTATATATCAAAATGTTATTAGGTCCACACAAACAATTCAACATGTAATATGTTTCACCACTTAGATACATTTTTCTACAATTTGCGTAGTCGCGTTTGGTCGCGGCAAGTCCCGTCCCGTATTTACTTTTTCTGGCTGTGTGCTGTAATTTTTCAAAGTGTTTCGTGGATTGTATGAATAATTTCATACCATAATATCACCGGTACGTAGAAACCTATAGTAGGTAAGTAATCATAATATATTACAATAAATCATCCGTAACGAATCAGTAAGACGTAATTAAACTTGATAAATAGCTGTTTCGGAAGATGTGCAAAGAAATTTCGATTTTTTTTGTTATATCATACTTAAATAAATTTCTTGTACTTATGTTAGGTAATTATTCAATGTCTGAAGTCTGAACAAAGGGTGTACGAGAAATAAAACTCCCAATGCAATCTTTTATATTTCAGTTCTTGGAATCCAAGAAATTGTTAGAATGAGTGATGGGAGAAAGCGACTTAGTGGAGCTGAGTATAAAAAGAAGGCCAAAATGAAAAAAGAAGAACAAGATCAGATTATCTGTAAAACGATAAAAATTGACAGTTTTTTTAAAAAGTGGAATATTAAGTAGTGTTGAAAGACCAGGAACTTCAACAACATGCACTGACACAATACAATCTGGAAAAGATGAAACGGATTCGGACTCTGCGGCCCAACAACAACAGTCATCTGTTGAACCATCTACTTTTGAAAAAGACGGATATTTATGTTTTTGACGTAGAGGCGGTAGAGAAATCATCAATAAGTATAACAATTAAAGATGCGTATCAGAATCAGACGTTAAGCAATGACCAAGTGCAAACAACAGTAAATCTAAACAAAGATCTAGCTTTATGGGAAATCAACGATACCTTAAGGGAGATTATCGCAAGGTACGGCTTCGATCAAAACAAGTCTTGTGACTTCTCTAAAAGTGAAAAAATANTGGTTTCGATCAAAACGAGTTTTGTGACTTCTCTAAAAGTGAAAAAAAATATATGCTGATCAGCGTCGTTTCTTGCCAGTGAGTATCGTCCAAAGAAAAATGAAAAATAATGAAGTGAATGACCAAAATTGGCTGGTTTATTCTGAAAGTAAAAGATATGTATATTGTGGGCCCTGTTTGGCATTTGGTCCATTGGAGGATAAGACTCAGTTTGAGAACGAATGATTTAATGACTGGAAAAATGCAGAACACCGAGTAGCTCAGCATGAAAACTCTGCGCGTCATAAATCTACTATCCTTAGTTTGAAAGTTAGAAGTGAGATTGATGGCCGACTCGATAATTTACTGCATGTCCAGATTGATGAAGAAATTACTTATTGGAGAAACGTTCTGAAGAGGGTTGTTGCCGTAGTGAAGTGACTGTGTTCAAGAAGCCTCGCTTTCAGAGGAAAAAATGAAAAGTTCGGTGATTTGCATAACGGAAATTATTGTATGATTTTGGAACTGTTAGCTGAATTCGATCCTTTTTTAGCCAGTCATATTGAACGATTTGGGAATCAAGGATCTGGAAGTACCAGTTACTTATCAAAGACCGTTTGCGATGAGTTTATNGTATTCTTGATGGGTCATAAAGTCTTAAAACACATTGGAGACAGGATAAGAAGGGCAAAATATTTTTCCTTAATCATAGATTCAACCCCAGATATAGCACATGTGGACCAACTTACCCTCGTCATTAGATACGTTTTGGAAACAGGCGAACCGCGTGAAAGATTTCTCAAGTTTTTGCCCTCAGTGGGACATAAAGCTGAAGAAATGTTTTCTGCCATTATTTCGGAACTCAAAACACTGGGCATAAATATTGAAGACTGTCGTGGACAATCATATGATAATGCCGCGAACATGTCTGGTGTGTACAATGGCTTACAGGCTCAAATTCAAAGCCAAGCACCTTTTGCTTTTTTCGTTCCTTGCTCTGCCCACTCTTTAAATTTAGTGGCAACTGCGGCTGCTGAATCTTGCACAGAAGCTTGTCGCTTCTTCATGTTGCTTCAAGAAATCTACGTTTTTTTTTTAAGTTCGACACAGCGCTGGCAAAAATTAATGACTGAAATCGGGAAAGGGAAAACGCTAAAGAGAGTAAATCTGACACGTTGGTCAGCTAGAGAGGACGCATGTAGAAGTTTGAGAGATTGTTGGCACGAAGTCCTTAAAACTTTGGAATCAATCAAGGATGATTGTACCGAAAAGCCTGTAACGCGAAACGAAGCGACGGGAATACTTTTGAATTTAGAAAAACTGGAAACGGCGGTAATGGTTGTTGTGTGGAATGTTTTTTTGGAAAGAATAAACAAAGTGAATGTTCAAATTCAGGCTTCTACCGTAGATTTGATCACTGTTGTCGATCTTTACGAATCTCTTTGCAAGTTTTTCATAGCTGAATGAGAAAATTTGAAGTATTTCGAACAAAAGGCGATGGAATTAAGTGTGTCGAAGCAGTATACAAAAGACATAAGAAAAAGACAACCGAAAAGGAAAAAAAAATTATGATGAAACACCCGTTGAAGAAATGAGAATGACTGCGAGTGATACTTTCCGGGTTAACACATTTCTCGTCCTCATTGATAGACTCGTATCCGAATTAGAAAAACAGCAGGAAGTCTACAACAGGTTCAATGAAAAGTTTTCATTTCTGACCAAAATGAATGAATTGTCATCATCAACCCTTACGGAAAAAGACCTTTTCTTGGAATAAATGTATCCTAATGATTTAGAGACTGACTTAGTTCAATAATGCATACATTTTCAATGCCACCTTTGTTCTGAAAGAATTTTGGTAAAACCAGATTCTGGATAATTGAAAAGTCTATCTTCGTTCCTGCGAAAACAGAATTTGCAAAACGTTTATCTAAACTTGGATATAGCAGTTCACATGGCTCTATGTACACCAGCGAAAAATTGTTCGGGTGAAAGCAGCTTTTCTTGCTTAAAATGGGTGAAAAATTATCTAAGATCTACCTTGAGCCTAGAAAAGCTAAACGCCTTAGCTCTTTTGTGCATAGAGTCAGAACTAATGAACAAGATTCCATACGACGATATAATTAATGATTTTGCCAATAGAAAATCGTGCAAAAAGGTATTGTAAAACTTTCATAATTTAATTATTTGAATTTCATCGACATCATCAGCCGGATTGTTACCAGTTAATTGAATATATTGATTTTAAACTGTAAGTAAGCGCAATAAAAATTATTTAATTACGTTTACCGAATGTACATTATTGTGTAAGTAGTATTGAGGCATACCTTACCCCGCCTTATTAGTAGTACATGATTGAGCTTTTATTAGCTCAGAAATATACCCAAAAACTATTTCTTGTGCAATCTTAACTAAATCGTTGGGTTGTAAAAATAATCTAGAAATTGACACATCGATCCCCTAGTTCACAATAATACTAATTACAGGAAAAAGGTGGTGTAATTACGACGATAGTGCACAAATTATAAAGTTACAATTTCATTGACAAAAAAGTTGAAATTAATATGGTTGTGAACTAGGGTATCCAATTGTAGAGGTTGGTAGGGGCGGAAAAATTTGAATAGCCTACTGGCGCAAATGTGTAAATTCACCACTGGGTAGGCCTACACTGAGTGCCCTGCGCCTAGTAAAGTTGGTAACGATGGAGGGAAAGTAGTTCCATAACTTAACACTGATTGTTAGATAAACATTTGCGAATACTGAAATAATTAATTTAGTTTTCTGTATTTTAAGTGCATGTAAGCATAAGAATTAACACATTTGGAAAATATTTACTTTTGTAATAATTCCACAATTACACTCGACCGACGCACGAATAATGTGACCAGGCCCACGGNGCCCACCACGTTCGTCAGCACCTGCCACACCGCCCCTTTTACAGTTATAGGCTCTTCACGATCTATTAAGCACTTTTGAAACCAACCTTTGGAAAAGGTCACTGACCCTACCCTGCCCACATAGCCTATTCCAAGGGGTAGGCCTACACTGAGTGCCCTGCGCCCAGTAAAGTTGGTAACGATGGAGGGAAAGTAGTTCCATAACTTAACACTGATTTTTAGATAAACATTTGCGAATACTGAAATAATTAATTCCGTTTTCTGTATTTTAAGTGCATTTAAGCATAAGAATGAACACATTTGGAAAATATTTACTTTTGTAATAATTCTACAATTACACTCGACCGACGCACGAATAACGTGATCAGGCCCACGGCAGTGTTAATTTTACATACGAGGGAAGAATACACAATGTGCGTACAAGTAGATCTTAAGCAGGGCTTTCAAAAGTGCTTAATTTACAGTGAACAGACTTTAAGCTCGGTTTACAATGAAAAAATTATGCGTTAAGAATTATTCAGTAACCGCGGTTCTCGCACACGGTACTGCGTCTTATGGATTATCGATTCACAATTCACGTGATAATTCTTTATTACAGCAAATGAAAACTTACTACAAGCATGTCCTGTTTATTTTTGTTCCTAACTTAACCTCGTATAACACACCCATACTTAAGCAGATAATACTTCAATGCGGACATTTTCTATAAGAGAAACTTATATTTGTGAACAAACATAATCATAAACATGTGCACACACGCCCGCCTTTTAAAATATTTTTTATACTTATATTATTGTAAGTAACGGTTTCCCGCCAACAACACCGACTACTCTGTTCTGATTGGTCGTCGCCTCAGAATATAACTATTTATTTTAACGTTTAAGGAAATCCCAACCACGCACACGATCTGATAAGTACCATTGGAAACCATAACATAAGATANACTCTGTTCTGATTGGTCGTCGCCTCAGAATATAACTATTTATTTTAACGTTTAAGGAAATCCCAACCACGCACACGATCTGATAAGTACCATTGGAAACCATAACATAAGATAGCACGCTGTCATTTTGTGCGTGCAAACATGGGAAATTTTCTAGAGCAGAGCTAAAGGTGTGCCCTTTAATATTGTTTAATATTGACTATTCACGGTGAAGCGATCACTTTCGAAAGCGCTCTCATTTGGAATTAAAGTGAATAAATATATTTTATTTTAGCCTTAGACATTAACTTCCGTGTGGGATGGAATATACACACTGTGATNTAGCACGCTGTCATTTTGTGCGTGCAAACATGGGAAATTTTCTAGAGCAGAGCTAAAGGTGTGCCCTTTAATATTGGCTATTCACGGTGAAGCGATCACTTTCGAAAGCCCTCTCATTTGGAATTAAAGTGAATAAATATATTTTATTTTAGCCTTAGACATTAACTTCCGTGTGGGATGGAATATACACACTGTGATTATTACTTACTAG
Source organism: Clitarchus hookeri (assembly GCA_002778355.1). Classification (NCBI taxonomy): domain Eukaryota; kingdom Metazoa; phylum Arthropoda; class Insecta; order Phasmatodea; family Phasmatidae; genus Clitarchus; species Clitarchus hookeri. Next base: position 352,984 of record NQII01000160.1, read on the forward strand.
GCAATATTTATTTAAGAAGGTGGCTAAAGGATATAAATGGCTGAAAGGAAAAAGTAACTTGGGCCTAAAAAGTGCTCACTTTGCCGTGGAAANTGGAATTAAAGTGAATAAATATATTTTATTTTAGCCTTAGACATTAACTTCCGTGTGGGATGGAATATACACACTGTGATTATTACTTACTAGGCAATATTTATTTAAGAAGGTGGCTAAAGGATATAAATGGCTGAAAGGAAAAAGTAACTTGGGCCTAAAAAGTGCTCACTTTACCGTGGACAGCCTATAATCATGGCGTAGTGATCGGTGACATCGTTCATTTTCCGTTAAGAAATTTTAAAATAAAATAATGAGTTATTGACACTGTGCAAAGTATTTTTTCTGTGCCGTTTCGGTCTGGGCCGACACGACAAAGTGACTGACCACCGAACGATTGCTATGTGACAGCTTTAAATGCTGAGAATGTCAGTTCACTTCTTCTGTCGCATCATCAACGGAGACTTAGGCGTTCNATCATGGCGTAGTGATCGGTGACATCGTTCATTTTCCGTTAAGAAATTTTAAAATAAAATAATGAGTTATTGACACTGTGCAAAGTATTTTTTCTGTGCCGTTTCGGTCTGGGCCGACACGACAAAGTGACTGACCACCGAACGATTGCTATGTGGGAGCTTTAAACGCTGAGAATGTCAGTTCACTTCTTCTGTCGCATCATCAACGGAGACTTAGGCGTCCATCTTTACAAATGCAGAAGTTCAACAGTTCAACACAAAGAGCAAAGTTCAGATAATTCGCAGCAGAAAAAACACTCAATCGTGACCGTGTGACGGTTTGTTATAGCACTACATTATTTGGCAGCACTGGTTCTTTTTTTCTTCGAGGACGCTCGGGGTAATATAGTTGCCATTAACCCCTTAGTAAGTTTAACTTTTCGTTTCAGTAGAAATAAATTTACGATTTTCTTATTACAAGTGACACTTTGGAACCTATGGGAAGGGTTTCAGTAGATCCATGGCACAAACAGCAACCGATTATAAAGTAGTTGGTGTGTCAGGAGCAACCAATAGTATTGCCCAAGGGAAGGATTTATCCGTATTTGCGCTAGTTTCTGGATTTACACAGCTCCGGCCATGACTTACTCTATTCCGGAACATGTCAGACGTGAACGAGTTTACTCAGGGTAGTGTGTTAGGGGTTAATAGCGATAGCTAAGTTGGGCTTTGGAACGACATTTTATTTCTGGAGCTATGGAAATATCAGTGGCCAACGCGGTCTCCCGATCTCATCACTTGTGACTTATTTTTACGGCACGAGAAGCCAGTTATTCGCTGCACTCCCTTAATCGCTTACTGACATAAAGAACAGCAAACAAATTCCTGTTCCACGTATTCCCTTAAACATGCTGTATCGTGTAATAGAAGCCTTCATGAAGAGGTCATAGAAACGTGTTTTCCGTGAAGCCTTACTTGATGATCAAAAAGCAAAGTTTTACACCAGTGAACTGTAAATGACAGCCCTTTGCATACTGATATTACATTGAGATATATTCTAATATTAATTATGGCATGCTACTTTGTATATGTATTAAGTGTATTATACCCAAACTTATGGTTTAATCTTCAAATTGTTTTTCTGTATCCCTTAAAAATGTTTAGAAGAACAGTCTTTTTTATTGATGTCCAAGTTTTTTGTTCCTTGTTTTTCACATAAGCAACTATTTTCGTACGGTCTTACTACTAAGTGAAATTAAGTTCCTGCCTTCAATATCTTCATAAAACAATATTTTAGACAAATATAAATGAGATTACTTGAAGGTCTCCAAATTAAAAAAAATTACAGTTTAGTTTGCTAGGCACAAGTTTTATACTACTGTTACTGTAGTATAAAACCAATATTATAGGCCTACTAANCATCTTTACAAATGCAGAAGTTCAACAGTTCAACACAAAGAGCAAAGTTCAGATAATTCGCAGCAGAAAAAACACTCAATCGTGACCGTGTGACGGTTTGTTATAGCACTACATTATTTGGCAGCACTGGTTCTTTTTTTCTTCGAGGACGCTCGGGGTAATATAGTTGCCATTAACCCCTTAGTAAGTTTAACTTTTCGTTTCAGTAGAAATAAATTTACGATTTTCTTATTACAAGTGACACTTTGGAACCTATGGGAAGGGTTTCAGTAGATCCATGGCACAAACAGCAACCGATTATAAAGTAGTTGGTGTGTCAGGAGCAACCAATAGTATTGCCANTTCAGTAGATCCATGGCACAAACAGCAACCGATTATAAAGTAGTTGGTGTGTCAGGAGCAACCAATAGTATTGCCAAAGGGAAGGATTTATCCGTATTTGCGCTAGTTTCTGGATTTACACAGCTCCGGCCATGACTTACTCTAATCCGGAACATGTCAGACGTGAACGAGTTTACTCAGGGTAGTGTGTTAGGGGTTAATAGCGATAGCTAAGTTGGGCTTTGGAACGACATTTTATTTCTGGAGCTATGGAAATATCAGTGGCCAACGCGGTCTCCCGNGATAGCTAAGTTGGGCTTTGGAACGACATTTTATTTCTGGAGCTATGGAAATATCAGTGGCCAACGCGGTCTCCCGATCTCATCACTTGTGACTTATTTTTACGGCACGAGAAGCCAGTTATTCGCTGCACTCCCTTAATCGCTTACTGACATAAAGAACAGCAAACAAATTCCTGTTCCACGTATTCCCTTAAACATGCTGTATCGTGTAATAGAAGCCTTCATGAAGAGGTCATAGAAACGTGTTTTCCGTGAAGCCTGNTTCCCTTAAACATGCTGTATCGTGTAATAGAAGCCTTCATGAAGAGGTCATAGAAACGTGTTTTCCGTGAAGCCTGACTTGATGATCAAAAAGCAAAGTTTTACACCAGTGAACTGTAAATGACAGCCCTTTGCATACTGATATTACATTGAGATATATTCTAATATTAATTATGGGATGCTACTTTGTATATGTATTAAGTGTATTATGCCCAAACTTATGGTTTAATCTTCAAATTGTTTTTCTGTATCCCTTAAAAATGTTTAGAAGAACAGTCTTTTTATTGATGTCCAAGTTTTTTGTTCCTTGTTTTTCACATAAGCAACTATTTTCGTACGGTCTTACTACTAAGTGAAATGAAGTTCCTGCCTTCAATATCTTCATAAAACAATATTTTAGACAAACATAAATGAGATTACTTGAAGGTCTCCAAATTAAAAAAATTTACAGTTTAGTTTGCTAGGCACAAGTTTTATACTACTGTTACTGTAGTATAAAACCAATATTATAGGCCTACTAANTTACAGTTTAGTTTGCTAGGCACAAGTTTTATACTACTGTTACTGTAGTATAAAACCAATATTATAGGCCTACTAATATTTTAGGTTAGTTCAAAGTATACGAACTTTTGTTCACTAACTATTCAAATTAGTTTAGGTAACATGTCAGGTTGAAATGCTATGTTGAAAATTGATGAAGCAAAAGATATACAAATAAAAAGTAGCAACATTTTATTTCTAATACCACACATTTCCTGTATTTTACACCTGACTTCGTATAGTTGAAGAAATTCCATTTTATTCGCCATTTTTTAAAAAATGTATGCGTGTTTCCAGAGTTACAGGTTGGAAATAGACAATACAATTTTAAACTACTTATACAATGTAGACGAAAATGGTAAGAATAATATTACAAAAACTAAATTTTAGTTTTTATTTCTAGCTCTCTCTTCAATTTTACCCTTAAAGGAAATATATTTTGCAGCAGAAATTATCACTTCAGAAATTATTTCCAGCTCCAAACACAGCACTATTAAGTAGGGTCTCGCTCACACTCACCAGTAAGACAGTAACGATAAAGTGCTCCTGCACAAGAGTCTGGTATATACGAAACATAATTATGTAGAACTTTATTAAATATTTATAAAAGTTGTAATGCAACCGCCTAAACATTTACAAATTTTATATTATGTATAGCATTTCGTATTTAAATATTTTTCCTCAAAAATATTAGAAAATTATAAATCGCTTAACATAAAATAAAAATATAACTGTACGAAACTAAATAGAGAATGATGTGCCTTGTGCATAGCTGGATAAAGTCAGGTTGTTACGAGTAGTGATCAGGTCTTAGCTGAGCGGCCTGCCTTATCACACCTACGCTTATTTACCCAGGAAACGGGGACAACACATCCGATATAGGGCAGTGTAGCCCGTGGGCGGTGTATTTTGTCGTCGGGCCATTGGAACGAAGACCACTGAAGATGGGTGTGTCCGGCCGTCGACTTCCACCATCTTAATCAGCCTCCGGAATCATGAACAAGGTGGGGACTCTCCAATTAGACTTTTACTCAGAATGTGGCTGGTTAAATTTGTATAATTTAATATAAATTAATACTTCTGTATATTTGCATAGCTCCCCCAGCGCATACTTAATAATGTCTATATTTAAATAATATTCANATTAGACTTTTACTCAGAATGTGGCTGGTTAAATTTGTATAATTTAATATAAATTAATACTTCTGTATATTTGCATTAGCGCATACTTAATAATGTCTATATTTAAATAATATTGAACAACCTTAATGTTAAATAAACCCCTTTTTTATAGTGTTCATTACATAACTCTTATCAATAACTTGCATTGCCCCNAACAACCTTAATGTTAAATAAACCCCTTTTTTATAGTGTTCATTACATAACTCTTATCAATAACTTGCATTGCCCCTATAGACCCGTTAAGGTATGATGATGAACTATAGTATCATAACATAAAATTGATGGAGGCTTGGTTCCTAACCTAACCTAACCTAACCTAACCACCCACCCCCACATTAAAATAAATTCTCCAACCACCCGCAATAGTTTTTGTAGTAATTATATCAAAAGTTTTTTGTAACAAAATTTTAGCCACATCTAATTTAACATTAAAATTTTGATCTTGCAAGAAGCAATTCACTTTTAGTAATGTCATAAGGTCTACTCTTAAGGATTAATTACTTTAAAATATAAATTAAAGTTGACAACCCGTCATCTTAATTTAGGAAGCGAAAAGTATACATTTGGTNATTAATTACTTTAAAATATAAATTAAAGTTGACAACCCGTCATCTTAATTTAGGAAGCGAAAAGTATACATTTGGCTATCAAATATTATTTGAACTTCAATAACTTCAGAATTTCCCGCAATTTCCTAGACACATAATTATAATTATAAACAATTTACCTGACCCATCTAATTCTATTAATTTACGTTCAGAAATAAAATTGTTTGTGTGCGCTGAATGTAGTTACTGGAAAATATGACTGTTAAAGTGATACACTTTTAAATATCACGTCGTATTGTAGTAAGATACTGCTGTGCGCAGATACAGGAATATAATTTTATTGTACTTAATCCTTATTCAACATAATTTTAAGACAAGTTCGCTGATATGTGTATAAATAAGGTATGACAGTTATTATAGGATATTAATATGCTAACCATAAGACAGTATCAAGTTACTAGTTGCCATATGGAAAGACATAGTTGCACGTAGCAAAGAGCGCGCGACGCTACCCACTTCTTGCGTGGNAAGTTACTAGTTGCCATATGGAAAGACATAGTTGCACGTAGCAAAGAGCGCGCGACGCTACCCACTTCTTGCGTGGCTTGCCTTTTCTCCCCTCTTCCTCCCACACCCTGACGTTCTTCTTTCTCTCCCTGTCAGCACTTCCCTCGACGGTTGTCGTGCCAGTAACCCCGCCCGCAATGACGTTCATGTCGTCATTCTTCACATCAGCAATTTCCTCCGCGGCTTGAAGGCCGACGAAGTTTACGAAACAAGAGTGCAGCGCGCACTGTGCTATAGTATCCCCCCCCCAACCCGCTTTAAATTTAAGTTTACTGTTTTAGATATAAGTTCCCAATATTCCCACAATCCACTGACATACGGACGCGGGGCAGAATGAATTCCGTTGGGTTCACGCAGTTCTGTGATTCACGGACTTAGCCCATTACCCGGGGCTTTCGGATGTGCTGAATTGCTTGCCAGTCCTGAAGTGGATACGCAGACTGCTAAACCTGGAGTGAGATGGAAACTGGAATGAGGTGTGAAGGGTATTTTACGATTGTGCTCTACTGGCCTTGAAACAGTTTCAGGCAGTAGGGGCGCAATGTTTTGAACTTTTGCTGTGGGATCGATCTATGCTACACAATGCGTAAGTGTACCACGAGGGCACTTCATTTTTGACCTCCACGGTATAAGTCAATGAGTGCAGATTTTCCCCAATTCCCCGTATGATACCTCTNAGGGCACTTCATTTTTGACCTCCACGGTATAAGTCAATGAGTGCAGATTTTCCCCAATTCCCCGTATGATACCTCTTTGTGTGTGAAAGTAATATTGCTATTAATATTTATTTATAATTCTCTCTCTCTCTCTTTTAATATCTTTTGCTATCTTGTACCTTATTACTGTCTTCATTAATCTGTGCAATTAAGTATTGTCCAATACATATTATCGTTCATTTTTAATAACATTTATTCATTCAGAGTTATATCCGCACACAGCTACCTTCATATTACGCTTTACTTCCAAAACAGTAATTTAACTACGTCAATGCAACTTGTTAGCATACAGATATTGCCAGAGAAANAGGGCACTTCATTTTTGACCTCCACGGTATAAGTCAATGAGTGCAGATTTTCCCCAATTCCCCGTATGATACCTCGTTGTGTGTGAAAGTAATATTGCTATTAATATTTATTTATAATTCTTTCTCTCTATTTTAATATCTTTTGCTATCTTATACCTTATTACTGTCTTCATTAATCTGTGCAATTAAGTATTGTCCAATACATATTATCGTTCATTTTTAATAACATTTATTCATTCAGAGTTATATCCGCACACAGCTACCTTCGTATTACGCTTTACTTCCAAAACAGTAATTTAACTACGTCAATGCAACTTGTTAGCATACAGATATTGCCAGAGAAANTATTACGCTTTACTTCCAAAACAGTAATTTAACTACGTCAATGCAACTTGTTAGCATACAGATATTGCCAGAGAAATATTTTTACTAAAGACAATTCAGAAATATTAAAGCAAGACTCAACATACAGTTTTCAAGGTCGGACACTCCCTCTCAGAAAAAATTAAAATCCAAGATTTATTTTATGAATTAACTTATTCCACCATAAACCACAGGGCCCTATTAATCTTTTAAAAGTATTTATAATTAAGGTTTAGAAACAAACTGTGAAGGCATTTTGTTAAGACATTTTTTTATGAACTTCAGAACAACGGCACCGCTTGTAATGGCCAGCAGCAAACAGTATGACGTCATGAACCCTCTCTTCTACAGTCCCTCCGAAGTATGAGGCAAACAACGGCCGCGGTAGAATCACATCTGACGTCATACGCGAGGCAACGTCAGGCGCGCGCGTGGTTCCAACACCGTCAGCTCTATCGTTCACGCAGCTCACGGGTAATATAACCCAAACCACAGATAAACTGCAATTTTTAAAACATACCACTGATACTTTACACCCTGCAGGCAACAATAACATTTTACACAAATATACGTAACACGCTTCACATACTTTACTTTAAAACGTCAGTAGTTTCTCAACACTTAATATGTTTTAAAGTTAAAAAGTGACTACTAGGAGGCCTCCAACAAAAGAATTTTACATCATCATAATACATACTAATAAATAATTTTAAAAAAATCGTAATTACAATATTTTTTTTGCAAAAAATATATATATCAGAATTTTTATTAGTTCTGATATATAAACAATTAATTTCATGTATAAAAGTATTGTATATAGAGTTGACTCACAATTGTGTTCACTTAGTAGCAAGACCGTACGAAAATAGTTGCATAAGTGAAAAACAAGAAACAAAAACTTGGACACCAATAAAAAGACAGTTCTTCTGAACATTTGTAAGGGAGACAAAAAAAGCAGCTGAACCCAGTTTTCTTTTCATACGTAATGAAAGTTANAGTTCTTCTGAACATTTGTAAGGGAGACAAAAAAAGCAGCTGAACCCAGTTTTCTTTTCATACGTAATGAAAGTTTAAAAAATTAATTAAATAACATGCTACGTTTCGATACCATCCTATCCACATTCTACCACTGTGACGTCACGAACACTTCAGTAGATTAGTTTAGATTATATTGTATTGTTCTGTAGGTAGTATTTTACCGTATGTATTTTTACAGCAACTGTATAATTATGTACAACCCAAAACAATTAATTTGCCAGGGGAGAGCACTTAGGTTTTCCTAGGTCATTACTTTTGCATTNAGTTCTTCTGAACATTTGTAAGGGAGACAAAAAAAGCAGCTGAACCCAGTTTTCTTTTCATACGTAATGAAAGTTAAAAAAATTAATTAAATAACATGCTACGTTTCGATACCATCCTATCCACATTCTACCACTGTGACGTCACGAACACTTCAGTAGATTAGTTTAGATTATATTGTATTGTTCTGTCGGTAGTATTTTACCGTATGTATTTTTACAGCAACTGTTTAATTATGTACAACCCAAAACAATTAATTTGCCAGGGGAGAGCACTTAGGTTTTCCTAGGTCATTACTTTTGCATTTTAATTTGTTTCTATTGTAATTATTAATACAGTGTTTTTGAATTTTCAGTTCTTACAAATAATTTATTGTAATGGATGATTCACGCCATATAGTGTTAGAGACTCACGACCTTAAGAAAGGCAGACGCGTTCGCGAACCGCACACNCTGTACCAGATTTCAGCACTAGTCAGGCTGAACAGTACCAGAGATACCGAGCTAGTAAGGAGGAACCCAAAGACTTAAGGGTAATCTCAAACCCCTTTGGCGCCCAGTCGAGAACCAAGTCGAGGACGAGTAGCGAGTTCGAGTGAGAAAGAGAGGCGGGAGACCGAAGCAGTTAGCGAGGAGCGGTGAGCGGAGGAGTAGGCCACGACAGACCATTGCAGAATGGCTGGCAATAAAGTGGCGAGATATTTCGAGAGCCGACGAGGGACGAGCGAGCGAGTCTAGCGAATAGACAGTGCGAGGAGCGGTAGCGAGGAGCGGGAAGATGCGAGGTCATTTCCACTAGGCAGTAGGAAATGACGTGGGGTGGGCGGACTAAGATGCAATTCCGCGCCTACCCATAGTAAATTAGGTCATGAGTACCCTGACGGAGGGTGACTGTAAATGATGGGAGAATTAGGCAGGCGGACGGGTGAAAAACCGCGCGGCCAGTAAGCAAAGCACCNGTAGGGGCTTGTCCTCCACCACGACGTGCTGCTTGGCGAGGCCGACCAGAGGGTCCAGGCCCCCGCTCTGACGCACCAACGTCCTCGTCTGCTCGTCCTCCGCGCACTGCCCAACACCACACACAACATGGTCATGTGACTGGCTGACCTCGTACGTCACACTCAAAAGACCATCATTCCAAGTCCTACTTCAAGATTTGGGCGCTGCCTAGAGTGAGTGAGTGAAGAGATTCGGGCAGCTCTAACAACTAGGTCTTGAGAGCCGATGAGGGTGAACCGAGCTGAGTATGGAGCAGCGCCGGAATGCAAGGGTGTGGGAAACGGGAGATCCCCGAGAAAACCCACTGACCAGCGGCATCGTCCGGCACGATTCCTACATGCGAAAATCCGGGAGCGACCCCCACGGGGAATCGAACCCGTTTCGCCTTGGTGGGAGGCGAGTAGTTTAAACACTACACTACCGTGGCCCCCGCTGCCTCGAGCTGATATTCAGTCTCTATAGCATGTCGTAACCCATAAGCACTCTGAACCGCTCTCGTCACTTGCTCACACACCACACTTCCTTCAGCCAAACGCTGACTTGTCTGTACCTTCGTATACACTCTTCGACCATACTATTAAGATGAGGGGACTTTACAAAGTCAACTTGTAACAGCATTGCGATGTAATAAGTTGTTTTAAGTATAGAACGGTATAAGATAATTTGATCTTTTTCTGCAGAGAGGATAATGTAGATAGGCCAGGGACACTCTGGATTATCTTTTTCTCCGCATATGTGTTAGCGACAGTACGCTCTATTGATCTTTTGATGCTACGAAGGCCCCACATTAAGTCATTTTTGGACCAAAGTTCATGGTAAAAAAAAAAAAAGAAAGGCGGTGACCAACAATGCGAAATGCAAGCACTCATCTCTTTCTGGGATTATACTGTAACANAAAAAAAAAAAAGAAAGGCGGTGACCAACAATGCGAAATGCAAGCACTCATCTCTTTCTGGGATTATACTGTAACAATACTCTAATGCAGTAAATGAACAGGCGCCATCGCAATCTCCCTGTTTGCTAGTTAATCGTAAAAGAAAACGTTTACCCGAGTTGGTTTTTAAAACGAAGAACTTCGGCTACTTCATATCTGAACCCACGGTTTCTGTAAACATTTTTGTAGAGGAATAAGTAAAACGACAACTTGGGCACCGCAAAACGGTTTGGCACACGCGCTGACGAGATAGATTTTAAGACGATAACTGCGATTAACAAAGCGCTTAAAAAGATTAATATGGGGCCATTCATTCGGCTCTGAAAATGATGTTACACGTATGATAAATATTAAACCCGCTTTGTANAAAGATTAATATGGGGCCATTCATTCGGCTCTGAAAATGATGTTACACGTATGATAAATATTAAACCCGCTTTGTGGTTGCCAGCACAACAAATATGCCCACGGAAAGTGAAATATAACCCATGGCGGCAAGGCGGACATTGGTGGTGCAGAATTTTCCCCCCTATGTCTTCTCATTTCTTACGCTTTTATCAAGANAAAGATTAATATGGGGCCATTCATTCGGCTCTGAAAATGATGTTACACGTATGATAAATATTAAACCCGCTTTGTAGTCGCCAGCACAACAAATATGCCCACGGAAAGTGAAATATAACTCATGGCGGCAAGGCGGACATNGCCAGCACAACAAATATGCCCACGGAAAGTGAAATATAACTCATGGCGGCAAGGCGGACATTGGTGGTGCAGAATTTTCCCCCCTATGTCTTCTCATTTCTTACGCTTTTATCAAGACTCCCCACCCTATATTATAAATTACATTATCTACACTGGCCAGGATTACGATAATACTAACCAAACAGAGCCAGGCGACTCTATTCTGTCCTAGCTCCATTATTATAACGACCAAGCCACACAGGTACTACTTTATGTGTACTAAACAGTTTGATAATTATTTTACAAATACAAATTCACAGTATAGCTAGTTGTAATATAAGTCTACAAATACAAACCCACAATATAATTATTGCGATTGCACGCCATATTATTAAGCTAATATTGTGTGCACATAATTACTTCCATTCGATGTACCTCTGTTTAAATATATGTATATATGTATCATGACATAGTTAACATGGCCTGTTTTCAGAAATACTTTGGGACATCAGCTGAGGTTAACAGTAGTAGATAAGACTGAGACAATAAAGTGTGGCTTAAATTATGAGCCGGATTTATTTGCCTGAATGATGTTTATTGGTTACACATAACAGTGTTGTCAACAGCCGCCCCTTGTTAATTTAAGCTGGGCGTCAAAAGTATCTGATTAGTTGTTACTATTATTTTGTCTGATGAACACGGCGTTTTTCTGTAATCAGTAACCCGCAAAATAAAAAAAAAGGGTCTAAAAATATCTTGAGGCTTACATAATCCCTCTCGAAAGGATGTTCTACCGTTGGTGGAGAGGGAAGGAGGGATGTACGTAAAACGTGCACTGCAGTCAATCTGACGGATTCATATTCCATACTCAGGTAGAGAGTGCTTGTATACCGCTCTCTACACTTCTTAAAAAATAAAATCCTACAACTGCTATAGTTACCCTCTAACAAATATTTTGTTGACTGAAAAATTTCGAGGCCTGTTGCCTTGAATATTTAAATAATATATTAAATATATCTCCAAATTGTTTAAACCTTAAGTGATGTTTAAATTACTTTAAATATAGCGGATGCACAGTGTTTCTTCAGCTCCATGTTGTCGGTGTAGAGGTGCCGCACGAGATCCGGTATCATGCCCTCGGTCCTGATCCCAAGTTGGTACTTGCTCTAAAAGAGTTTACAGGAACACTAAGTATTAGACATTTTCGGAAGAATACCACAATAATATTTACAAAAATGGTTTTTTTTTTTTTTTTTTTTTTNTTTTTTTTACTTGAAAGTTTGGTTTGCATGTCGCACGGTTACGCAAGGAGGTCCTATGACAAGGGACTGTAGTGGGCTCCGACCCACAAGTTACCGACACGGGGCTCAGATATTGAGCCATGCTGGGAGGTGGACTTGAACTACAGCAGTGCGTATAACCTGTTACAATGGTCGCCCGTTTAAACATTTCATGTTTAATAAGGTTTATATTCTTGCTCTGATCTCCCACCGCTGGGGTCCCCTGTCAAAGCCCAAACTTCGTCGGGCGGGAAATTTTCGGTCAGGGGCTCTCATGTAAGGCGTGTGACGAACACTGCCGTGATGAGGTTTTCTCGGAGTACTCCCGTTTCCTCCCCCGTCTTCAATCCATCGCTTCTACGCTCATATATCATATAGGAACGAGAGATGTGTGTCTCTCTGTTAGGGCAGATGGCTCCCCTTGACGCCAGCCTCTTCTCATTCATAGGCGTATTTTCGTGGTTGAATTGGTAGCACATTCTGCAAACTCAGTGGTTTAGCGCTTGCGGTTGCAATGTCGTTTTTGCTTTCGCAATGTGAACAGGCTACAACGTGTTTGTTATTTTCTGCTAACGTGTTCTGGGTACGATGACAGAGCTTGTTTACAAGTAGTGTGAAGAGAGGCGTTATGACAATTAGTGGTTCATTCCCACTATAATAGTTGTTGACAGGTGTTCCTCTTGCCCTATCATTCCAAGTTTCTTAATCATCCTGAAGTGGCTGTGGAAGTCGTGGTCATCTTATTATAGCTTAACCCATAGTACACTCTCAAAATTCAGTTGAAATTAATTCTTCTCTCCATCACAGGGAGAAAAGTAGCGAGATGCTCACGGATGTTGTTTCCGTAAATAGACAGGACAACATGCATTTCGATATTATTTCTGCACAGAAATGACACGTTTTTGAAACTCCCTTCCGTAATCAGTAATTTACGTTTGTCCCACATGTACGAAGTGGTACCATAACGTTTCGACACAAGCTCTGTTTACAAGAAAATACTTCATTTATCTACGCTCACACTCTATCATATTTAAAATAGTTATCTTACACACTAAGAGAGCACTCCAAGCGTTCCTGCCTCTTCTGAAATATGTCCTCGAAGTTGTCTTCTCGAAGAGTGTCAAGCACCTTCTGCGCTTCGAACTGGAACTCCGTAATAGTTGNTTTGAAACTCCCTTCCGTAATCAGTAATTTACGTTTGTCCCACATGTACGAAGTGGTACCATAACGTTTCGACACTAGCTCTGTTTACAAGAAAATACTTCATTTATCTACGCTCACACTCTATCATCTTTAAAATAGTTATCTTACACACTAAGAGAGCACTCCAAGCGTTCCTGCCTCTTCTGCAATATGTCCTCGAAGTTGTCTTCTCGAAGAGTGTCAAGCACCTTCTGCGCTTCGAACTGGAACTCCGTAATAGTTGNAATATGTCCTCGAAGTTGTCTTCTCGAAGAGTGTCAAGCACCTTCTGCGCTTCGAACTGGAACTCCGTAATAGTTGAGCATTTCCGGTGACGAAACTTGGATGTATGGGCACGACCCTGATATGAAACAAAATCGCATTCACGGTGGGTTAGTCCTTCATCTCCACGACAGAAAAAGACGAGGTAGGTCCGGTCCGCAGNATGTATGGGCACGACCCTGATATGAAACAAAATCGCATTCACGGTGGGTTAGTCCTTCATCTCCACGACAGAAAAAGACGAGGTAGGTCCGGTCCGCAGCTCGACCCAGTGCATGTTCATCGACTCTTTCGACATTCGCGTCATTGTGCATCGAGAATTCATCTCCAGCGGCCTGACCACCAATGATGCGTTCTGCTGTCAGCTTTTAAGGCGTTCCAAAACGACAATACTCCTTGTTTTCGAGTTCTCCGTAGACGTGAATTTCTCACCGGAAACAATATGGTCGTGCTTCCGCGCTTATCCCACTTGCCAGATTTGGTCCTGCGAACTTAGCGCTCTTCCCGAGGATGAAGATCAACATCAAATGTCGCGGTTTTGACCCCAATGCTGAGATTCAGCGTGAATCGCAAAAGGTGCTTGACACACTTCGAGAAGAATACTTCCTAGAAACATTCCAGAGAAGTGGCAGGGAGGCTGTGAGTGCTGTATTTCTGTGCAAAGGAACTATCTTGAAGGTGATCGTGTGCAAATGTAGTTAAATTTAACGGTTTCTTGTAAACAGATACTTTTTTTATACAACTTCGTATTTTGGTGCTCACTTGTTAATGCAAACATTGCATAGCAAACTCTTGTGAACAGCCTGTTACACTCAAATAACACTTTATTTGCTGAACCACATGATTTATTACCTCAAAAAAGAAGTTATAGTTAAATATGAGCCACCGCAAAGTAGGTTTGCCACAAACAAAATTTTTGTTTGATCCGNCTCAAAAAAGAAGTTATAGTTAAATATGAGCCACCGCAAAGTAGGTTTGCCACAAACAAAATTTTTGTTTGATCCGTATATTGATAACGATGTGCAATGTGGTTACAATAGCTCAGTAGTATCATTTGTGATATATTCATTTACTAAATTAGNTATATTGATAACGATGTGCAATGTGGTTACAATAGCTCAGTAGTATCATTTGTGATATATTCATTTACTAAATTAGGAGGTTAATCCATTATTTCGATTACCTAAGGATTTTTTTGGGAAAATAGTGTTTAGAAAGTTTTGTTAGGTACTAGGGTGGCCTGCTATAATGAACAAAAGAAAAATTTTAATATCACTTAACCCTTTTCTTTGATGTACAGCAATATTTATGTACTGTAAATAAAACAAGCTCTTTGCTATAAAGAAAATTAACGTAACTATAAAACACAAATGTATAAATAAAAAAACNACTGTAAATAAAACAAGCTCTTTGCTATAAAGAAAATTAACGTAACTATAAAACACAAATGTATAAATAAAAAAATATATAACGAACCTAAGTATCTTTCACCTTCCCTTTGAATTAAAGCAGTATTTTCTTAGTGTAAACAAAACAGCCTCAAAGAAATAATGCTTTTCTTAGCTATACAGAAAGGTTTGAACATATTTTTTCTCACAGTGTAGCAATTCAACAGTGAAAATACACCTCGTGGTGTAGNACTGTAAATAAAACAAGCTCTTTGCTATAAAGAAAATTAACGTAACTATAAAACACAAATGTATAAATAAAAAAACATATAACGAACCTAAGTATCTTTCACCTTCCCTTTGAATTAAAGCAGTATTTTCTTAGTGTAAACAAAACAGCCTCAAAGAAATAATGCTTTTCTTCGCTATACAGAAAGGTTTGAACATATTTTTTCTCACAGTGTAGCAATTCAACAGTGAAAATACACCTCGTGGTGTAGNGCTATACAGAAAGGTTTGAACATATTTTTTCTCACAGTGTAGCAATTCAACAGTGAAAATACACCTCGTGGTGTAGGCACAAACACCATACCGATTTACATTCAGTCCCTATAAGACTTTAAGGACCGAAGTAATCGTGCGGTTCGTTATGTTAACTTTGTTTTACTCTATGCTAAATTTTTTTATAACATTATACCTATTTTCATATTGGAGTTAAGAGTGGCTCGTTTTTGATAAGTCGTTATGCAATATCACAAAATTTGCTGTATCCGATATCTAGAAAACGCTTGTGTATGTATGTAGGAAATTAAATTGCTGTAGTATGACAACAACACACTTCATAGTCCAAGGGAACTTGGTAATAATAAAAATAAGTAATGAACAACAAAGACAAAGAATTGTTTGGTAATTCTGATTGGCTGATACTGCGTTACATTAGCACATTGGCATTAATTGAAACTGGGTCAAGTACTCGCACGGGAACATTAACTTTACATCGCTCTCAAATCAGTGTGAATACATAGTTGCGCGATCTATGCCTGAACGTAACGGTAACGCAAAGTTAACGCAACGAGCTCCATTCTAACTTTAATGTGAATCGGCCATAAAAAGGTATTGGACATAAATAAACTCCAAATAAATCATTCGAAATGTTCAGGTATTTGAGAGCCAGCATTAAAAAACTAAGAAAGGGTAATCTTCAATAATGGCTTTTGCCAACCTAGTGAGCAAATATTTTCCCATTCCGGTACATTAATTTTGAATAATATCTTGCACCGCAATAACGTATAAATATTTACGGCATCACAAATAATTCGAAAGAAATACATCACCCTGATAAATTATTTGCTCATAAAGTTAGTAAAACGAGTTATGAATGATTGTCCTTTTTTTATTTTTCAATACTGGACATGAAGGGTGACTTTCAGACACAGGATTTTTTTTACATTTCCTTCCATTTCAAAGAGGCTATTTGTTCAGTGGTTCAATTGGCACCACTGGATATCTGAAACAGCCCACTGAAAAATGGGACATTTAAATGTGTTTTTTGTGTCACAAAAACTTGTCACAAAGTGATCCCCACTTACGGTATCATCTTCCATTAAGGCCATATTTCACAATATTTTTTTATTTCATAATCTTGAAGAGATTTATATAAGAGCAACAAAAATGTAAATATGTGTTGTCAAATGTTAATAGTTTTCAAAATATAGCACCGAAAATTCGAAAATTCCGGAATATGGGAGCCCAAGCTTTTATGCTCCTAATTAACTTTGCTAAACAGATCACATGTCATGTGATTTATTTCATGTACACAACATATTAATTAAGTATCAAGACTATTTAACAATCAGTACTCGGGTACTGTTACCCTAAACATATTTTAAAATATGTATCTATTGATGTTATTGCCAACACATTTTTATTCGTCCAAGATAAACTAATATATATTAATATTAGTTTCTCTTCGACGAATAAACATGTGTTGGCAAACATATCAATACCTATTTTAAAAGAGATTTAGGGTGGCAATACCCTAGTACTGATTGTTAAATAGCCTTGATACTTAATTAATATTTTGCGTATATGATATAAATCACATTACATGAACGTTCGTTAGGAGCATAGAAACTCGGGCTCCCACATTCTGAAATTTTCTACTTTTCGGTGCTATATTTTGAAATTTATAGTAATTTGACAACAAATATTTACATTTATGTGGTCCTTATATACATCTCTTTCAGATAATTAAATAAAAAANTGTTTTTTGTGTCACAAAAACTTGTCACAAAGTGATCCCCACTTACGGTATCATCTTCCATTAAGGCCATATTTCTCAATATTTTTTTATTTCATAATCTTGAAGAGATTTATATAAGAGCAACAAAAATGTAAATATGTGTTGTCAAATGTTAATAGTTTTCAAAATATAGCACCGAAAATTCGAAAATTCCGGAATATGGGAGCCCAAGCTTTTATGCTCCTAATTAACTTTGCTAAACAGATCACATGTCATGTGATTTATTTCATGTACACAACATATTAATTAAGTATCAAGACTATTTAACAATCAGTACTCGGGTACTGGTACCCTAAACATATTTTAAAATAGGTATCTATTGATGTTATTGCCAACACATTTTTATTCGTCCAAGATAAACTAATATATATTAATATTAGTTTCTCTTCGACGAATAAACATGTGTTGGCAAACATATCAATACCTATTTTAAAAGAGATTTAGGGTGGCAATACCCTAGTACTGATTGTTAAATAGCCTTGATACTTAATTAATATGTTGCGTATATGATATAAATCACATTACTTGAACGTTCCTTAGGAGCATAGAAACTCGGGCTCCCACATTCTGAAATTTTCTACTTTTCGGTGCTATATTATAGTAATTTGACAACAAATATTTACATTTATGTGGTCCTTATATACATCTCTTTCAGATAATTAAATAAAAAANTTATAGTAATTTGACAACAAATATTTACATTTATGTGGTCCTTATATACATCTCTTTCAGATAATTAAATAAAAAATTATCCTGAAATATGACCGTAACTTATAGAATACGATTAACATTTGTAGCGATGTTCCACGTACTCTTAAAATAGGTTTTCTCAATTCAGTGTTCATGTTACTGTGAGCATAGTAATGTAGCCCCATTTGTAGCAGGAATTAATTTAATAAAAGCGGTGAGTGAAGAGCAGAAGCTGGCGAGAATGACCTCGGAGGCGCACTGCTGTATGGTGGCCATGATGGGCACGACGACGTCGAGGTGCACGGACTTGATGAGCGAAGCGAGCAGCCGCATGACGCCGGCGCGCTTCATGGCCTCCTTATTGCGCGCCGACTGCGACAGCGACCAGAGCGCCTTGGCGCCCGCCCTTGCCACCAGCACCTGCGGCCGCTCCTCGGGCATCAGTTCCTCCATGGGCGTGACCAGCGCCGCGCGACGCACGTCCAACAGGTCCACCTGCCGCATACGCACACGCATGTTATACACTATTCGCGGTTTCTTCACACGTTTTGAACCAAACCTTTAAATAGTTACCCCATTTATGAAGTGTTCATTTGTTTCCTAAATATGCCGTGTATCACAAGTGTTTTATACATCTGCTAACACAAAAGTATCTTATTTCTGGTTCTATTAAAATTTTATTTATATTTCATTTATAAATTATAATATTTCATTTATCATTAATATGAATAAAAACAGTGAGAAAATAGGTGTTTTTAGTAANTTTCATTTATAAATTATAATATTTCATTTATCATTAATATGAATAAAAACAGTGAGAAAATAGGTGTTTTTAGTAGCATAGTAAGAAATAGTTCTCATGTAAAATTGTATTACCCGCAGTGCGCATGTATGCGGTGCATTGTCCCTAAGGTGCAATTTTATGGACTCGGTTAGGCTTTGTTCGGATGGGGGAAGGAATATCCTGAAACTAGAATTTTAGCAGGACCAAAGAAAAATATGAAGTAACAGCGAATGGACTATATCTCAAATCCGCCTTAAAGGGACTCGCTTTAGCTCATTCACGATTACTTCCAACTTTTCTGAAGCCTTGCTCAAGTTCTACTGCCAGAATATTCCTCTGTCTCATGCAAACAACGCTCAACCGAGTCTAGAAAATTACACTTAATGGACAATGCATCGAATTTGTGCGAACTCAGTGTAATAATATTTTGCACAAGAATTATTTATTAATAGGCATTACCAACACACCTTTTTTCTCACTGTTTTTATTCATATTAATTATAATTGAAATATTATACACTGATGAGCCAAAAAAAACTGGTAGAACTGCCTAGTATCGTGTAGGGCCTCCATGAGCACGCAGAAGTACCGCAAGACGACGTGGCATGGACTAGACTAATGTCTGAAGGTATACGGGAGGCATTTCACACCACTAATCCTGCAGGGCAGTCCACAAATCCATAGGAGTGCGAGGCGGTGGAGATCTCTTCTGAACAGCACGTTGCAAGGCATCCCAGATATGCTCAATAATGTTCATGTCTGGTGATTTAGGTGGCCAATGGAAGTGTCTTAAGTCAGAAGAGTGTTCCTGGAGCCACTCGGTAGCAACTCTCGACGTGTGGGGTGTCGCATTGTCCTGCTGGAATTGTCCACGTCTGTTGGAATGCACAATGGACATGAATGGATGCAGGTGATCGGACAGGATGCTTACGTGTCTGTCACCTGTCAGAGTCGTATCTAGACGTATCAAGGGTCCCATTTCACGCCAACTGCACACGCCTCATACCATTACAGAGCCTCCACCAGCTTGAACAGTCCCCTGTTGACATGTAGGGTCCATGGATTCATGAGGATGTCTCCATAACCGTACACGTCTATCCACCCGATACAATTGGAATCGAGACTCGTCAGACCAGGCAACGTGTTTCCAGTCATCAACAGTCCAATGGTGGTGTTCGTGGGCCCAGACGAGGCGTAAAGCTTTGTGTCGTGCAGTCAACAAAGGTACACGAGTGGGCCTTCGGCTCCGAAAGTCCATATCAATGATGGTCCGTTGAATAGTTCGCACATTGGCACTCGTTGATGCCCCAGCATTGAAATCTGTGCCAATTTGAGAAAGGGTTGCAGGTCTGTCACGTTTAATGATTCTCGTCAGTCGTCGTTTGTCCCGTTCTTTCACGATCTTTTTCCGGCCGCAGCGATGTCGAAGATTTGATATTTTACCGGATTCCCGATATTCACGGTACACTCGTGAAATGGTCGTACGCGAAAATCCAAATGTTATCGCTACCTCGGAGATGCTATGTCCCATATCTCGTGCGCCGACTATAACACCATGTTCAAACTCACTTAAATCTTGATAACCTGCCATTGTAGCAGCAGTAACTGAGCTAGCTGCCGACCGCATCGCATAACTCTGATTGGTTCCATACCTCTGTTTTTTGCATACGCACGCCTATAACAGTTTTTTTTTGGCTCTCCAGTATGATTCATACATAAAATATAAATAAAATTTATATTTAAAAAAAATATATTTTATGTTAACACAAGTTTAAAACGCCTGTTATACAAAACATAATTTTAAAAAATATGAAATACGTCATACATAGGGTGATTTTTCAAAGTTTTGATTCAAAAAGTGTGAAGAAACCGTGAATGAACTTTTAAGTAAATATGGTATACGTAAAATCAGTTTCTTCGCGCATACGCGTATCTCAGTAAATAAATGGTCTATGAGTACGATTTTTTTGCAGGAAAGGTAAAAAACTATTATCTACAGCCNTATAACACCACGTTCAAACTCACTTAAATCTTGATAACCTGCCATTGTAGCAGCAGTAACCGAGCTAGCTGCCGATCGCATCGCATAACTCTGATTGGTTCCATACCTCTGTTTTTTGCATACGCACGCCTATACCAGTTTTTTTTTGGCTCTCCAGTATGATTCATACATAAAATATAAATAAAATTTATATTTAAAAAAAATATATTTTATGTTAACACAAGTATAAAACGCCTGTTATACAAAACATAATAAAAAAAAAATGAAATACGTCATACACAGGGTGATTTTTCAAAGTTTTGATTCAAAAAGTGTGAAGAAACCGTGAATGAACTTTTAAGTAAATATGGTCTACGTAAAATCAGTTTCTTCGCGCAAACGCGTATCTCAGTAAATAAATGGTCTATGAGTACGATTTTTTTGCAGGAAAGGTAAAAAACTATTATCTACAGCCNACGCGTATCTCAGTAAATAAATGGTCTATGAGTACGATTTTTTTGCAGGAAAGGTAAAAAACTATTATCTACAGCCGACACTAAAAACAGCACAGGTAACTGCCGAGGAAAACCTTTATGGTTTACCTCAAGGGAAAAGGAAAAAGTACAAAGTGGTATATGTAGCTTAATCCATTAGCTTTCGTCGCGTATAATAATACTCTACTGTCACAGATCTAATTTGCGAGAAATTCAGATACACGGGAATGTACAGTGCAGCGTTGGGAAGGCCCGTTGCAATGTTTCCTTATGACAGCCGTAACGTGGAGGCGTTCAAAAAATTTTTAATAGTGATCAGTCCCTGCCATTTTGGAAAGGATAGGTTTTGAAGGCTCTTAACAACAAGGTCTTGAGAGTTGATGAGGGTGAAACGAGGTGAGTATGGAGCAGCGCTGGAATGCAAGGGCGGGGGAAACGAGAGATTCCCGAGAAAACTCGCCGACTAGCAGCATCGTCCGGCACAATTCCCGAAAATCCGGGAATCGAACCCCGTTCGCCTTGGTGGGAGGCGAGCGCCCTAGCCGTTGCGCCACCCCTCCCGCCATCTTGGATTTATACATATTTCACCGTATGTTAAATTAAAAGAGGCTTGACAAAATGTTTGGCATGCACAGCATTAATGACAGCTATACAACCTTTATTAATGTTTAACTAGTGAATGCGAGAAAGTAACAAGTGATTTTTTTTCTTCCGAGTGGTTACAGAAATGATACCAGCAACAGTGGTCAAGCAATAATGATTTTAGAACATGTACAAAGCAGTTTCTTATGCCANGTTACAGAAATGATACCAGCAACAGTGGTCAAGCAATAATGATTTTAGAACATGTACAAAGCAGTTTCTTATGCCATGTCAACGCCTAAAATAAAGTACTAAATTGGCAATGCTTATTGTAACGAAAATTCCTTTACTAGAAAATAGCGGGGCTTGAATTCCATTTAGCTCTATTTCAAAACTAGGTCTGTCTCGTAGAAGGAATATGGGGTAGAGTGTGTGTGCCAGTTACACAATAANGTTACAGAAATGATACCAGCAACAGTGGTCAAGCAATAATGATTTTAGAACATGTACAAAGCAGTTTCTTATGCCCTGTCAACGCCTAAAATAAAGTACTAAATTGGCAATGCTTATTGTAACGAAAATTCCTTTACTAGAAAATAGCGGGGCTTGAATTCCCTTTAGCTCTATTTCAAAACTAGGTCTGTCTCGTAGAAGGAATATGGGGTAGAGTGTGTGTGCCAGTTACACAATAANTTTAGCTCTATTTCAAAACTAGGTCTGTCTCGTAGAAGGAATATGGGGTAGAGTGTGTGTGCCAGTTACACAATAAACATTCTCCGTGTTCAAACACTCAACTGCGTTTCTGTCTGCTAATAGCACTATCAAAAACAACGTGGTTAGAAGTTGAGGTTAGACCACTTTTTATAAAAGTAGGTGTTTTGAGATAACTTACCTAGTTTTGATGATATTGCAATATATTTAAGTTAATCAAAGTATTTTGAAAATTCGAACGAAAATAAACACCTTCGTCATGTTTGACCGTGACTTTGACAGTTTTACTGGCGATAGGCGAGTCAATGTTGAGGACATGAGCAGAACACTAAAATTCGTTTACCTCTTCTTTGGACTATGGCCTGTTTCCACAATGGAGTTAGTAACAACGTGGCTACTAATTATGTCTGGGACCAGGAAAAGGCTCATAAACGTGTGTGAGCCTACATGTATTTGGACACCTGGTCCACTGTATTTAAACTGGTGTGCTTGGTTGGTGGGGGACTCAGAAGGATGGAAGTTTGCCAGAAAATAGGTATACATTTCTGAAAACCTTCAGGGTGATTTTTACATGAAGCCTGAGAGGATTTTCTTATAAATCTAACTATTAGTATAGGCACCGGCTAGTCACTGCTAGAGCCAAAAATTTTCATGTGCTATCAAATGCAAACACAATGCTCACTGATTCTGTGATATGTTCTTTGCAATGAAACCGAGTAAGGTGGCCCTGTGCTAAACCTTTGGACTCTTATTCGGGAGGATTTGGGTTCCAATCTCGATCCCGCTATCTTGTTTTCGGTTTTTCTATGGTTTCCCGAAATCACTCTAGGCGAATGCTGAGATGGTTCCCAAGAAAAACCTCTACCGATTACTTACCCGTTCATGTTTCTCTGAGAAACTTGCTCCGTCTCTAATGACCTCTGGGCCGCGGTACTATAGTGATCAAACTACTCGCCTCCCACCTTGGCGAACCGGGTTCGATTCCCAGTGGGGTCATACCAGGATTCTCGCTTGTGGTAATCGTGCCGAACGATGCCACTGGTTGGCGGGTTTTCTCTGGGTCTCCCATTTCCCCATACCTTGCATTCTAGCGTTGCTTCATACTCACCTATTTACCCCCACCGGCTCTCAAGACCTCGATGTTAAGAGCCGGCCAAATCTCTTCACTCGCTCACAAAGCAAGGCCACTACAACGGCTTGGGATGGAACTTAAGTTTTCCTTTAGCGACTGGTAGGGATAGAACATATGGATGCTGCTGCACATATACTGGCTAAGCTGACTCATTTCACCCGCGCCGCCACAGAGCCGTATCCTGTGGCCAGCACGGCAGACCAGCCAGCGGATGCGTAGCTTTCACGTGCTCCATGCAAAACTCAACCAACTCTAGAAACTTACACCCAAGGGATATTGCACCGCATTTGTGCGCACTCTGTTTGAGAGGCTGTATCATCCCTTACACAGAAATGATTCGTTTTAGTGTCATAACAGAAGAGTCAGGGCCATTACGGAAAATATTTCATTACAAAAGCATTACATTTCATGGTTCTGTACAAATTTTTGTACCTGATTGTTAATAGGTGTTCCCTGGATGTCATTAAAATATGAGAATGAATTAATACTCGTACATAAAGTTTTGTATTAAAGTTTTTCAGAGGGTCGAAATTGCTCGGCATGAGAGTTACGTGTGTCAGCCCTGACATTTGACATCTACCTTTTTTTTCCTCTCAGTGTTGCGGGAGAAACTCACCAGCTTGGGTATGCCGCCGAACTTCCTGACGTACTTCCTGGCCTTGCGCACGCGCGCCACGTTGGCGATGGTCTCCGCGGCGAGAATCTGCAGGTCCCTCGAAGGCAGCGATAGGATGTTCACCAGCAGCGGCACGCCGCCCAGGTCCGTTATGCTGCGCCGGATGTCCGAGTTGTCCGAGATCTTACTCAGCACGGACAGCGCGCCCAGCTGCAGTCATCGTTCCGCACCACAGCTGTACTCCGTTTATGGTTACTTACAAATTTTCTCAAGCTCTGATAAACTTCTACTTTCAGGCTGTTCCTCCCTCCTCATGCAAACAAATCTTAACCAAGTCTAGAAACTTACACCCAAGGGACAACGCACCAACGTCATCAAAGGTCAAGGTTGCTCGTAGTCATGGTTTCTGCTGTTGTGAGTGGGGCAAATGGATTTTCTCAGCATGTTCTCATAATTGTTTAAAGAAATACATATAAAAATAGCTCATTTTCCCTTCTTCCCCAGTGTAGATGTTGTCCGAAATGGTGGATGGTAGTCAAAGGTCAAAGTCAAGGTTGCATGTCATCACGGTTCCTGCTATTACGAGCGGGGTGGTAAATGAGTTTTCTCAGCGTGTTCGCATATTTTTTATTCATCTTTAAAAATAAGTATGTGAATATAATATTTAAAAATAAATAACTTTATATCTTACCTTGTATAATTGAAATCCTCTTGTAAAGGGAAGTGCATGTGTGACTCGTCTGGTCTGCCGCCCTGGAGCCTGACACGACTCAGGACTAGTGTATGTACCATCCCTTCGACTCGTTGAGACCTGCATGGTGCCTACATCATCGGTCGACCACCTGGCTACCTTTCAGATTCTCGAGATGTTAGTTGATCACACAATGTCAGACAGGGTGGACGNTCATCGGTCGACCACCTGGCTACCTTTCAGATTCTCGAGATGTTAGTTGATCACACAATGTCAGACAGGGTGGACATGTTTCGCCGCTAGTGATGCGGGTCGTGAGTGTGCTGTAATCTGAATTTGACGGTCTCATTCCGATCGGTTCGTAAGTAAATCGTTTGCTATTCTACCGTACTAGCACGGCCGCCTGGTCTTGATTAGCATTATCTAACGCGACGTACAACACTCGACGCTTGTGCAATATGCGCTGGTTGGTAGTGGAATTCACGTTCCTCTGTATTGTAGCGTAGCTCGGTTGGCGGGGTGTATGTGGCGAAAAGCGTTTGCTATTCTACCGTACTAGCACGGCCGCCTGGTCTTGATTAGCATTATCTAACGCGACGTACAACACTCGACGCTTGTGCAATATGCGCTGGTTGGTAGTGGAATTCACGTTCCTCTGTATTGTAGCGTAGCTCGGTTGGCGGGGTGTATGTGGCGAAAAGCGTTTGCTATTCTGCTGCACTAACCAAGACTACCATGTCAGTTTTCAGACGCATGGTCTTGTCTAGCAACGACTGATGCGATATACAGTGCTCGTCACTTGTGCAATACGTGTTGGTTGGTAGGTGTTAATAACTATTCCCCCCCCCTCCTTCTTTATGTCTGCTGGCATCAGTACTTAGCAGTGACCTTATCGTTTCCGTGCTTTGCGACCGTAATTTTTTTTTGGGCTAACATGAGGTACAATGTTCGTTGCTTGCACAATATGCATCGGTTAGTAAGTTTTTATAAACATTTCCAGTTACATTTTTTTATATCTATTCATCAGTATGCAGCAATGTCAACGTCTCTTGCATGGCCGCTGGTTTAAATGCATGATGTTTAGTGGCAAGGAAAGGAACACAGCCTTTACAAGTAGTGTAATGCGTCTTCAAATTATCACAGCTGGTAAATACTGTACTGCACTTTACATCTTGTATAATTTTTTTGTGGTTCGTCCTTGTGAACACATGCTTTTTTTTTCCTCCTGTTAATGGATATTCCACCTTTTTACTAAAGTTCTCAACGCAATAGCAACACTGATATCGCTATTAGGACTGTGGAACTATCAGGTATTTTTTTATAGCAGAGATTCGATACATCGTGCTCGCAACGTACGTGCATCTATGTTGGGACTTTATTGTTTATTATGTGACTTAATTTTTTCATGCATAGGATGGTTGCACGAGGTTCCCCCAAACCACATGTTAGGCTGATGCTGTTTATTGCGACTTTTAGTCCTCACAGTCGAACCATACTGATGTAGTCCCCCTGTGCTATCGGAACCCTCGAGCTGCAACCCTCATTGGTGGTTGGATCAAAACCTCGTGCGTCTGGCATGTTCTGAGCTACTGCATGCATGGGCGAGTGTTCTACATGCTGCTCGTCGGAATTCAGCCATGTGTGTCGACACCAGTNTTCTGAGCTACTGCATGCATGGGCGAGTGTTCTACATGCTGCTCGTCGGAATTCAGCCATGTGTGTCGACACCAGTGCTCCTAGCGGCCGCCATAGGTAACGCAAACGATGTTGGCGTCCCCCTGACAGGTGGCAGGGGAAACAAAGATGGCTAAAGACCACTGCGTCTCTAGCAGACGATGGTCGGGCACTCTAGTGGACTACTGGCGAACCGAAGATGGCGAGAGCATCTGTGTATCGCTCAAGCAGCCACCAAAGAATGCAAGATGTCAGTCACCTAAGTTGTACGCTAGCAGACGTCGATGGTGAAGGTAAGATGGTGGATGTGGGGGATTGACATGTGCATATGTAATTGGCATATGTGTAATTTATGCACGCATATTTTGCATATGCCTGATTAGCTTTGCATGTGCACATGCTTAAAATGTCACGATTGACGTGTGAGATATTAGCATATTCGCAATTAGCACTGATGTCATTAACATATGCGAATTAGCATTGGCGAATTTGCAGAGGTGTCCGCATGTCCGCAGCCTGCAACCTGGCAGCGGTGGGTTATTGGCGTTTACATGATTGGCGTTTACGTGATTGGCGTTTGCATGGTTGGCGTTTGCGTGGTTGGCGTTTGCGTGANATTGGCGTTTACATGATTGGCGTTTACGTGATTGGCGTTTGCATGGTTGGCGTTTGCGTGGTTGGCGTTTGCGTGATTGACATGTGCGTGATTTATGTGTGAGGTATTAGCATAATCGCAATTAGCATATAACTTTTACATATATAACAAAGTATGTACGCAGTGCCTGCAATTTTTCCTTATGTGTGTGCGCACGCAGTGACTTCAGTTTTTTTAATGTTGATATCTGGTGAGTGCATAGGCCAATAATAGTATTTCTTCTCCTAACCGTGCAATAGCAATGTTTTGTATATACAAATTGGGATGGTAATAACTATATACATATTCTACATTTAACATCCTTCTTTCCTGAATGTCGTGTTGGTCTGGCTGTCAAGACGCTAGACTGCCGACGGTACAATGGAAAGATACAATGCTCCTCCAGCATATTTTGAGCTAACCTGCGTTGAAACGGGTGTGCGTAAGGACGAGGGACTCGCCTACTGCGCATAGCAGCAGACTTCGGAAGCGAAGTTGGCAGTCGCCAGTGGCATGCTCTAGCTGACTGTGGGTGAACGATAGCGATGGTGCTGCACTCTAGTGGGCAGTGGAGGAGGCATGGAGGTGGTGCGCTCTGGTATCCGCGGGAAACGATGCTGGTGGCGTCCCTGGCGGGTGCCGGGGGAAGCGTCGATGGCGGTGGCGGGTGATTGGCGTTTACGTGATTTACGTGTGAGATATTAGCATATTCGCAATTAGCATTGGTGGCATTTGCATATATAGAATTTGCATTGGCGAATTTGTAATGTCATCCAAGATGGCGGCCGTGTGTCCGCGTGTTCGCAGCCTGTACCCTGTCCCAGCTCTGTCCTTTCCCTTCTGTTTAAGGTACTAAAAAAAATTGAGATCGTACTATAGAGGCACAAATGTGAGTTCAAAATACAGTACAAATGTGCTTACCATACACTTTGAGTCATTGGTCTCGAGAAGGTTAACAAGGACCTCTAAGCCGCCAATGTCACGGATGGCCATCTGGTTCACCTCTGTGGTCAAGTCGTGGTCCTTGAGGCAACACAGGGCCATTATGGTCGCCGTCTGGTTCCCCGCCTGTAATAGCCAGACATGTCTTTACCAACACAGAGACCGAAATATGCCTCCAGGTAGCGAGGAAGTTATAGTACTGGTTTTGTAACCAACATATTGCATGACCTACACTAGTAAATTAGTTTGTAAATAGTATACTAAATGGGTAAGCCGTCCTTCTGACTACAAGGCACTAGTTACTGAATTTCGAAAATACCGAAATAATCCTGATCGGAAAATTAAATTTTGGAATATCATCTTATTATTTTATAATTAATTTCTTTTTAGAATTTGGCTCTCTCGGGTGATACGCTGAAAGAAGGTATAATTATATTTGAATCTTTTGCTGTTCTTTTAATGTCACATTTCATACAAGAAGACAAATAACATGTCCATATCTCATGGATTAGTCCAATGATACTAAACACATAAAAAAAAGTGATGCATCACCCCAAGAACAGTTATACACCTTAGTATGTTACAGAAAATTCTATTTCACAAACAGTAGTTTTGCGACACCCGGAAAGTAAAGGACATGCATCAAGGTTGTATGATATAAACAGTGTGAGAATCGTTAATTTTGTTTATCAGTTATCAAATGCCTCTGTAATTAAAGTATTTGTCCATACTCGAATCATCACTGTCCGAAATGAAGGAGTTCCCATTCATGAGAATACATGCAAGTTCAGACGGCGTCACAACATGGTGCGAACAAAATTTCGCTTAGTGAAGAATGAAAATGCTAAGAACAGGTTACATGCTGTCTGGACATTGTCAGCAATACATTTGATGACCGAGTCCTGCACTCCAGGATTGCAGGAACCCAACGGACAATACATCACAACCGTGGAGGAATTTTCAGATAGCGAAAAGTACAAGATTGTCAACACAGACCATCAGTGATCAGGTGCCGAAACTTACTTCGATGCCCACGGCGGCTACCAGGTTAATTCTACAACACNAACACAGACCATCAGTGATCAGGTGCCGAAACTTACTTCGATGCCCACGGCGGCTACCAGGTTAATTCTACAACACACACAGAGCTGCATGCGTTCGGTGACCCCTTTCATTGAAATGTGTCTTCACGGACAATATGTGTGTCTGCCTGCGGAAGCACAATCGTCAATGAATTCGCAATGCCAATCTCGTTACCCTGCCGAATAGGTACAACAAAAAAGTGAGTAGGGTAATATTTTGAGCTGAGGTGTCGTGTAACTGCAGAACGCCTCTTTGCCCGCATTATGTTAGAAGTTTTGAGACTTTTTGTGGTACTAAGACAACATATTGCACCATTTGTTGGAACATTTCCAACACTTCCAACATTTCCATTTAACTCGACCAAGAATTCATAATGCAAAACGAAACTCTCCTGTCATATATGCTTGCCTTGGTTAACTACTTTTTCAAGCAGGCCAGAGACTGTATTCGCCTCCGACGTCACCATGATTGAACCCGGCTGGGTAAGTATGGGATAGATCGAAGACAGCTTTGAAGTGCAACATACATCCACTTGTCATACTTGACGAGCTACAGAGCTTGCAATAAGTGTTCAGGCACACTGACATGTAAGTAGAAATATTATATTCGACTGAAAGTCCTGGTTAATGGGCATTTGTAACTATACTGAACTATACATCGTTGCACTATATTTTAAATGTATTTTTACTGCATAAACTTGTTCCTACCGACATTTGACGGTTCATTTATTCAAACTTCATACAATCTAAGTTTGTGTGTCCCTTTAGCTGATTTCTAGATGGGTGGCTGTGTATAGCGAGTGTATAACATCTTAAATAGTTTACCTTGTTTAGTTGCCCAAGTCTTTGGTAGGCAACGTCTGATTAAATTTGAACATAATTGAATATCTGACGCGCAGAAATGACACAGGTAAGTATGTGGATTCTTAACACTGCTTTGAGTGGCTAAAAATATCAAAATAAAGATTTCAAAGTGAGTTGCAGGGAGTGGTGCGCATCATACCGTCTGAGTCTTGAGGACAGAATGGCACTTACTTAAACAAATTTTAAATTTATCGCCACATCGGTTAGTCTGTTTGGACTGTATACTTTCATTAGCATCCTTTTTATTGTATTGACATGGATGAAATGNTCGCCACATCGGTTAGTCTGTTTGGACTGTATACTTTCATTAGCATCCTTTTTATTGTATTGACATGGATGAAATTATACAAAAGGTATTTTTCTAGGCCTCTTTCGCGCTTTACATCTAATCAAATTTTGTGGTAGACATTTACTACATATCCGCATTACGTTTTTGGTCAATGCAAGCTTCACTTCCATCTGTAAACNAAATTTTGTGGTAGACATTTACTACATATCCGCATTACGTTTTTGGTCAATGCAAGCTTCACTTCCATCTGTAAACTTGCCTGATTTTTTAAAATTGGTAGTTGCTTGTCTTTATCTTAATATTTCACTTTCTGTGTAACAACGTTTATCATCTTGGAAGAGACTAACAAATGACTTTGATAGATTCTGACTGTAAAAATATATCCTGGTGTATCATAGAAAATTATACCAACACATAAAAACTTAAATCATATTATAATACCTAAAAGTAGGTACACTTAGTAATATATTTTATGGTTTCTGGAAGTATGTGGTGTGTGCCCTCCCCAAAATTATTTTCTTGTTGCGTTAGTAAATATAACATAACATTAAAAAATATTAATTTGGCTTAATTTTTGTCTTATGATATTTTCCTAACTATAGCTAGGTACCAGTCTAAAATTAAGATGAAACAAAATGCTGGGAAGGGAAAAGGGGGGAAGGGTGTACCAGAATGAAAGGAGGTGCGGCGAGGCGAGGTCGGGGTAAAGCACCTTCATGTAGCGCACGAGCTTCTGTATGTTCCAGTACTCGGTGGGCAGGTCGGTGCCCTTGGCGACGGCCGTCCATCGCGACTCGTCTTCCTCGGAGGACGCCTCTTCGGCGACCGAGCTGTCGCTGTCGTCGTCCAGGTCTGTGATGACGACGACGCGAGGGCCCACCTGCTGGGAGTCGCTGCCTCGCGCCTCCACCCTGCGTGTCCCGGATACAGTTAGGGTCACCATATGCACTATGTTAATCCATTCCCACCCAGTGTACACGATCGTGTACATTACACACGTCTAGCTGATATTTTGTTTGTACCGCACGCTGTGAAGCTCAAGTACCAATGATCTTACTTGTGGGTAAATGATTCGCAAACCTTCGTACTGGTCTAGGACATAATTGTTTTAAATAACCGTAGCCGAACGNTTACTTGTGGGTAAATGATTCGCAAACCTTCGTACTGGTCTAGGACATAATTGTTTTAAATAACCGTAGCCGAACATATAGCCCACGGCTCACTGGTTGTAACAACTAAACAAGTGTTGTGTAGATTTAAGTACAGCACGCATCATCAAATGTTTTGTTTGTAACACCTGAAATNGGCTCACTGGCTGTAACAACTAAACAAGTGTTGTGTAGATTTAAGTACAGCACGCATCATCAAATGTTTTGTTTGTAACACCTGAAATCGTAAATTAAAGTAGGTCTGCAGGGTTAAAATAATACTAGAGGTGTGGTCAGGGGCGGACTGGTGGGGTAGGGCCCTCCGTTCGAAATATTGGCCAATCCGGACTTGAGTTGCGCGGGGACGCCGAAGAATATTTCATACTCATACCACTCTAATAAAATTTATTTTATAATTATTTCTTGTTTTTCTTTAGTGCCTACGCCTATTCAAACAGATTACCACATTTTATAAAAATTTTGTTATACCTTACTTCATAAACACAAATTAGAATCAACGTCCCCAAAAATGGCACTGCTAAAGCCTGGAAAACTTATTGAAATATTAAATTTTGCTCATTTTCGACTTGCAACTCCTCAGCGATGCATCTATACGAAAGGACGCACAATAAATAGTGAGTTCTTGTCTCAATATTAAGTTCTGACGCGAAAAAAAACACACAATTAAATTATAAACTTAAGTCTTAATAGTGGCTTTTGAAGTGGCTGCCTCCCCTGGCCACAGCCAACCTACTCCAGCTCCAGCTGANGCACTGTCCCGGCTGAACATGGGCGTGTACACTGCAAGCATGTCAACTCGCCGCCCCTGGCTCATATCTGTGCGGCTCCAGCTTATTANTCCAGCTGAACATGGGCGTGTACACTGCAAGCATGTCAACTCGCCGCCCCTGGCTCATATCTGTGCGGCTCCAGCTTATTATGAGGAAACAAGCGAAATGCGGACCACGTTCAGTGTGCTAGTAAAATAAACGTGAAAAAGGCGCGCCGCGTAGCTTTTTTCAGTTTATACGCGTACAACAGCAAATTGAACGATCATTCTGTCGATGAATTTTAAAAATCGTCTCTGGTTATCTTCGCTAAAGCCAACAAGACCCGGCTCCAGCTCGGCAGCCAAGACAGCCATCTTGACAATGGCCACGACGGCCTACCATCTTCTATTATGTCTGTAAGCAATATTCCCCGCTCCTAAAATGAAAAAATCCAAAATAAGAAATGGGATGAAGTAAGAGGTTTAAGCGGCTCGTTAACAGCTGGATCTTGAGAGCCGATGGGGGCGAAGTGAGGTAAGTGTGGAACAGCGCAGGAATGCAAGGGCGGAGAAAGTCACCATAATCCATCATTCTGGCATCTAATGAAGAAACACATGATCAATCATTATTCTACACATAGTGGTANGAAAGTCACCATAATCCATCATTCTGGCATCTAATGAAGAAACACATGATCAATCATTATTCTACACATAGTGGTATGAAGTGTGCTGTTGTCGAAAGGTATAATCGCACTTTGAAAACAGCGACGTGGAAAACATTCTCAGCACAAGGAAGTTGGGAATATTACCAGAACTTGTTTCCGAGTAGAACCACAAAATGCATCGTACAGTAGGTATGTGCCCCATCGACGTTAAAAACAACTCGCTTCTACAAACAGTTTACAAGAATGAAAAAACTATTGATAGTCGGAAGCCAAAAGCTAATTTTGGAGACTACGTACGCTACGCATTTCAAGAATAAAAGGTACGTTTGACAAAGGACNTCGGAAGCCAAAAGCTAATTTTGGAGACTACGTACGCTACGCATTTCAAGAATAAAAGGTACGTTTGACAAAGGATATGGTCAAATGAATTGTACAAATGAATGGTCAAATGAATTGTACAAAGTCGTCAAAATTCGACATTACGAACCTCGTACGTTATATCTCGAAGACCCAGAAGGCCAATTTATTCGGAGCGGCTTTTACAGCTTTTACACCCCACAAAATTTCCCGCCACTTATCTTGTAGAAANTCGGAAGCCAAAAGCTAATTTTGGAGACTACGTACGCTACGCATTTCAAGAATAAAAGGTACGTTTGACAAAGGACATGGTCAAATGAATTGTACAAATGAATGGTCAAATGAATTGTACAAAGTCGTCAAAATTCGACATTACGAACCTCGTACGTTATATCTCGAAGACCTAGAAGGCCAATTTATTCGGAGCGGCTTTTACAGCTTTTACACCCCACAAAATTTCCCGCCACTTATCTTGTAGAAAAAGTTTTGAAATGTAAAGGCAATAAAATCTACGTTCGTTGGATAGGATTTCCAGATCAAAAAAATTGTTGGATTGACAAGGATGCAATCACAGATCAGTAATAATGTATTTTTACAGCAAGTGTCTGCTAGTCTTAAGAATATGGAAAAAAAAGATGACTACTCTTCAGTCTGGAATTGGCGAGCAGACAGAAGATGATTTTGTGAAAAACTAACTACAAGGAAAATGTATTATCCTCTACAAACAAAAATTTATTTAATAAATTTTTTCAGAATATGATTGTTTATTTTTAGGACTATTACATACTCATGGCTGCATGCCTACTTTCTGGTCTGAGGTCTAAGACGTACGCAATATGGATATACTGTTTCTAATTTATATTAATAAAAATTCAGAGCACTGGTTGTAGTGATAAAAAACAATGAAAAGTTATTTTCAATGCCTTGTCAACATGACTGTTGCAGGAGTTAACTTAATGAACACATACCTCTCGAATAGACATACCCATGCCGATAACATTTGGGAAAATAATAATTTTCATATATATTTTATATATACATCATTTAAACTACGTTGGTACCCATGTCACATCTAGAAACAAGGTAGTAGCATGGAATTACACAGCATGAACTGGAACATTCTAAAAACAAGATGATGACATGGAATGACAGAGCATGAAGTAGAATGACAGAGCATGAACTGGAACATTCTTGAAACAAGGTCATGCTATTGTTAGACTGAGTGACTCATAACATTTTGGGTAAGGAAACTTTTTGCAGGAAATTTTGCAGATTTTGAGGGAAATTCTAGAAATGTTAAGTGTTTTTTTTTTTTCAGGGAAAATGACAAATTTTGAGGTCAATGTCAAATGTCATGGTCACGTGTAGGTCAAGGTCAATGTCNTCAGGGAAAATGACAAATTTTGAGGTCAATGTCAAATGTCATGGTCACGTGTAGGTCAAGGTCAATGTCATCCAAGATGGCGGTTGTGATGTAATACAAGATGGCAGTCTCTCTGTCTGTCTGTTAGTGCGCTTATCACCCGAGACACACCCACTTCGACTGTGTCTGTCCGTTCATGGTTTACCCACATCCATCCAATTGTCAGTAGGCCAAACCTTACGTTTCGCGTGAGANCAAGGATGCAATCACAGATCAGTAATAATGTATTTTTACAGCAAGTGTCTGCTAGTCTTAAGAATATGGAAAAAACAGATGACTACTCTTCAGTCTGGAATTGGCGAGCAGACAGAAGATGATTTTGTGAAAAACTAACTACAAGGAAAATGTATTATCCTCTACAAACAAAAATTTATTTAATAAATTTTTTCAGAATATGATTGTTTATTTTTAAGACTATTACATACTCATGGCTGCATGCCTACTTTCTGGTCTGAGGTCTAAGACGTACGCAATATGGATATACTGTTNGACTATTACATACTCATGGCTGCATGCCTACTTTCTGGTCTGAGGTCTAAGACGTACGCAATATGGATATACTGTTTCTAATTTATATTAATAAAAATTCAGAGCACTGGTTGTAGTGATAAAAAACAATGAAAAGTTATTTTCAATGCCTTGTCAACATGACTGTTGCAGGAGTTAACTTAATGAACACATACCTCTCGAATAGACATACCCATGCCGATAACATTTGGGAAAATAATAATTTTCATATATATTTTATATATACATCATTTAAACTACGCTGGTACCCATGTCACATCTAGAAACAAGGTAGTAGCATGGAATGNTATATTTTATATATACATCATTTAAACTACGCTGGTACCCATGTCACATCTAGAAACAAGGTAGTAGCATGGAATGACACAGCATGAACTGGAACATTCTAGAAACAAGATGATGACATGGAATGACAGAGCATGAAGTAGAATGACAGAGCATGAACTGGAACATTCTTGAAACAAGGTCATGCTATTGTTAGACTGAGTGACTCATAAAATTTTGGGTAAGGAAACTTTTTGCAGGAAATTTTGCAGATTTTGAGGGAAATTCTAGAAATGTTAAGTGTTTTTTTTTTTCAGGGAAAATGAGAAATTTTGAGGTCAATGTCAAATGTCATGGTCACGTGTAGGTCAAGGTCAATGTCATCCAAGATGGCGGTTGTGATGTAATACAAGATGGCAGTCTCTCTGTCTGTCTGTTAATCACCCGAGACACACCCACTTGGACTGTGTCTGTCCGTTCATGGTTTACCCACATCCATCCAATTGTCAGTAGGCCAAACCTTACGTTTCGCGTGAGACGCGGTGCAATCTTTGGGCCTCTGACGGAGTGGTGACCCGACCAGAGAGGCCTGTTTACTGTTCTCTACTGGCCTTGAAGGAGTTCAGTCAGTAGGGGCGCGATCTGGATGCGCTGGATTTTTGCTGTGGGTCCTTTCTATACTACACAGTACTTTGAAAGTATACCACGAGGATACTTTTGCTTTTGACCTCCCTGGTGTAAGACATTGAGTGCAGATTTCCCTAACCCCCGTATGCTACCCCTTTGTATGGAAGTAGAATTGTAATTATTACGTTATTAATTATTTATGTGTTCCTTTCCTCGCTACTATCTTCTATTTGCATAATCAGTGTCATTATGTTCTACTTATATATGTGTTGATGTCCCTCGGCCTTTTTAACATGCCAAGTTTCATCAGGAATGCAATATTTCTTATTTTATCTTCAGTTACTCTCTTAAACAGCATTTCGCTACCACATGAACAATATCCCCTTTAAAATTCAGAAGAGATGACTATATCTGAAGTGCATATATTTAAGTCAGTACAAATAATTTTACTGCGTGAAAATTATATGAATGGTTTTTGTGTTTTAATAACATTGATGGTTTTTAATGAATTAAAAGTAAAGTGGAAGTGACAATAAAAATTGTTTTAAAACAACTATCGGACTAAATAATTCTTGAAAAGCAGAATAGAAAATAATAAGTACAACAGTATAGTTAGTAAAATCACATGAATAATAAATTATTATTAAATTTAATTGTACCTTTAAAATTATTGTTTAGTATTTATAATTTTTTTTTAATGTGGGAATCTGTGTTTGTAAATAATATTTATACAATTCAATATTTGTATTTCAAATTGAAATACAAATATTGTATAACTCATTCATGTATTCTAAGATGTGTAACCAACAAATACGAATATCCACAAAAAAAATGGGATAGCAATAAAAAAATTACACATGCAAGCATACATATTTTAATTTCACAAAACCAATTGAAGACAAATAAAAAAAATAAGAAAAAGCATATTAAATGTTGTAATTTCAATTTTAAATATTTACATCCGGCCCGAATTCTATAAATTAACATTATAGACTAAAAGGTAATATATGTGTGTGTGTATATATATACACACACACACCTACTACCTCTTATTCTATAATGAGAATATTTGCAATGAGAATTTCTAGTTAAGACTGAATAATTAGAACTGCATTCAGTCGGTCCCTTGGATAAGAAATACTGGATGTCAGGTAATTCGCGGATACCGACTGCTGCACCACACGAATCTGTGATCAAAACTAAGTAGAAAATATTCTTTGGTAAAAAAGCGTAAGGCCCTTAGTTTACGATAAAAACCATGTTAAAGTAGATAAAATGACTTCAATTCACGTTAAGCACAGCATACATCAGCAGCATGCAAATCGTCGAAACGTCATAACAGATGTTCGAAATTTCCTCTGCCCATAGCAACGCACTTTTCCGCACGATGGATGCAGCAGTATGCATGGAGCTGGCCGCCGGATGCACCCGTGGCCATTGCCATGTCCCAGTACTCACTGCGTGTGAACTCCATGGCCTCCTTGGCACTACTGAGCTCTTCTCGTTCCCTTGCCGTATGTCTTACGACAGACACGTTAGTTGCAACATCGCCACATAATCTCACCCTTCTCTGATTGGAATACCACATGTTTTCTACAATGGTTTTTGTACTTTTCATGGCGTTTTTCTCGTAAACGAGCGGTCTTATGTATTTTTACAAAAGAGTATTCTTCTTACCACAGATTCGTGTAGTGCAGTCCATATTCGCGAATTACCTGACATCCAGTATTCACAGAAGCATTCTGTGTACTCCATATTGGCAATTTTGACCATGCTTAATTTGGCTGCCTTAACCCGAAATGTTTTTGTTGTGCGATTCTGGAACAGAAATAGATGACAATGTTTTGACTGCGGTGTATCGTAGCTATTATTATATGCGTGATATTATTTTGTAACGACTCATAAGCAATGTAAACACAGTGAGCACGCCCATGTCATGAAACTTACCGTGCAACTGGCTAAGCTGCTCTCACTGCACAGGCTGCTAGCAAACACTGCAAACTTCGTCCACGGCAATGTGGCACTGAGTCACAAGCCAACTGGTCTTCTCAGTGGCAGACAACCCGTGTTCTAAAAACCCGCAGTGAAAGGTAAGATGAAGATAAGGCAAATGACCCAATTATTTTATTCTCTTTTGTGTGTAATCTCTCTTATAATAGGCTGGGAAAAGATTAATGGCTGGAGTCGACATTCACATCCACGAATGTTGACAGATTTAACATGGTTAAACTTTCTTTCGAATTTACTTTTTTTTGTCTCAAAGCAGAAGACGTTTTGCCAGTCCTTCCTCCGATCATAAATATTCAGTGATGTAGACTGCCAGAAATACCGCAGACATAAGGATAAACCATTGCCCCCTGTAGAATGCCAAAACGCTATAAAAAAATAGTTTTGCGAATACAAATATGTAACCAGTCAGTTTTATTTTCCGGAAAAAGGAAAGCGGAAAAAAACTACCTGTTAACTTATAAATGGCTAATTTTCTACCATAGAGGGAGCACTATAATGTACACTTGTGAGCTGAAGTACCAGTTGCAGAGTTGTTACGCAATTCACAACTCGCTATACAAAAGTTGACTGAAAAATACGGTTAAGCAATAAATTGCCCCGCAAATAATAATTGTTCAAAATTTCTTTTATAAAAACAACACATTCTTAAAGGTGTTGATTATTCTAATCTCTTTAGAAATTTGTCTAAAGAAAAAGTTTTGTAAGTAGCGTTATTCTGAACTGTCTAAACTTCTCATTCTAATCACATTCAAAATACGCAGAAAATTAAATTAGAAACTTTTTAAATAACAACTTGAGCTGAACTTTACTGTTAAAAATTTACAGATGTGAAATATCGTTCACCAAAAACACGTGTTTTTAACTAAATCGTATTTGAACAGATACTGAAGGTCGCGCAGTTTTAACTTAACATTAGACTACTCCTCATAGCCTATCTCATAACAATTTTTAATAAAAATAAATTTTATTTACAAATTAATGTTAAAACTTTAACTATATATCTCCATCACCATTTTATATAAGGATAGTGCTTAAATATAATTTTAAATTTTAATCACTTACAAGTTAAATTAAAATTTTATTATATTCATTTTGAGATTAAAAAAACTGATTTTTTTAATTCCTATTTTTCGAGAGGATCTAACTCAGCACTGTTATAATGTACAACAAATAACTGTCCTCATTAAAAACGGTTTTTGACCAAATTGACACCGATCAACAAAACACAATGAGAGAGTTATACAATAAAATCACTTAAAAACGGTTGAGATGTCTAGCCATTTTGGCATCAGTTTATAATTTCGGTCATGGTTCAGTATCAAGAGTGCAAGGAATCATTTGATCATCTTACAGCATTTTGACCTCGAGTACAGAATAACCATGTGTGTGCATGCATGTGTGGCATATGTTGGTATGTATGGGTGGATGAACGTATGCTCGTGGGTGTGTTTGTATGTTTACATATATTTATATATAATGTGTGTAGGTGTGTGCATGGATGTACTTACATGTATTTGTGTATATGGCAAGCGAGCATCACGGAAAAACGACTGAACTTGTGTTTCCTTCTCTAAAAGTCTGATCTTATGCTGCTCGACCTCAGGATGAATGGATTAAGCGCTTGGAGCAAACGTATATATCCTTAAAATATTTCCGTTACAAATACCAGCATATGTTGTGGAGAGTCGAGTATTGCACGTATTACCTAAACATTTTTTAAATCACGCTTTTATTTAACTTTTTACCCAGAGTGCTTGGTGATTTGTTGATTGTGCACTTTTTAACACAAGAAAGAGCTATCAGAATTAATTTTACTCCATCACTTTTCATAAACGGAGTGCTGCGAATGATAGACGTCTTTCTTCAATATACTCTATAGAACTGCTGCGAATGATAGACGTCTTTCTTCAACATACTCTATAGAACTGCTGCCTTGTTTCCATTTTTAGTGTAATTAAGTACCTACAGCATTACGCAGATGCTTAATTTCATTGAGTTTCAGGCGGCAAAGAGCTCAGTAAAACCAATAAAAATTAGCAGGAAAAATCAAAACAATACCATTTCTTGAATACCACGCAGAAAATGGACAGCTGCTCAATATTAAAATCGCGATTCATGGAGTGCGAATGGCGTAATCGTCGCAAAACCAGATATAACTGGTTTTTCATCCAAATTTTTAATCATGCTCAAAGTATGACGCTCCAGTAAATTGAAAAGTTATACTATTTTTAACATGTTATTTTAATGCTACCTACAGACGAATAAAAATATCATAATACGTAGTTTTTACTTTATTAGTTGTACTCCCGTTAAAGGAAATAAAATCGCAAAGAAAAGTTTTCCAGATCTTCTGTTTTTAACAACAGTATATGGAGACAGGCATAACTTAATTATCCTGAAAGACAATATTTTCAATTGTATTCAGCAATAGGTGGTGCTGATTTATTATTGCAGTATTGAACTGTACACTTTCCTTATTGCATGTGTACTCACGTCATGTTAATATCTTCCAGTTTTAAAGACCTGTGCGTTGGTCGCAACTCACTGTACACTTAGACGTCCACGGCTAATCCATGGCTACGGCCATGTTCGTATCGATCAAACTCAGATGCGTCATGTTACCTCCTCTCTACCTCTCCATATACTTATTTCTCTCTCTCTCTCTCTCTCTCTCTCTCTCTCTCTCTCAAACTATAGTTATTTTTCCATGCGTCATTCGAATACGAATGAAGTCTGTCTAAACTCTACAAAAGAACCAGCAAGCAAGCGCCCGGTCTAGCCTGTTCGGTTGGTTGCAGGCTGTTGAGTGAAAGGAATATCATACGTTGAAGTTTCCACGAACAGTACCGAAAGCCAGTAGTGAGATTCTTATGTTCGAAGCTGAGTTAGTGCTAAAACATTTTAATGATCTGTTAATGATAAAATCTAACGAGCCGGTTCACAATTACCTTACGTAAATTTTTTTTATGTTAGTTAATGCTTAAAGAGGTGATTTAGTACAATAATTACATTTCAAACTGATAATAATTAATTTTGACAGCTATTTTTTATGGTTTTCTATTGATTTGAAGCAATACACTGAACTAATGGTTTTTCTTATAATTATGAATAATATATATTTCACGTAAAATTCTTCAATGAATAAAACATCTATTTTTCACACTTACCTGCTGTGTTATGCTTCACGTAGTCGTTGAAGTAGTTAGAATTCTTTATGCAGTGATTTGTATGTTTTGTCTCACTATTAATTTTCATAGAAACTGTATGAAATTGTGTCTTGTGTTCTGTTACGCTAAGAAAAGGGTAAATGTATTTTACAGTTTTGTACTGTGAAGGATAGTCTTTTAATACGTCTCTATTGCTCCAGTGTTGGCTTACCTGTGTTTTAAGTTAAATATTCTGGCATTTGTGAACCTCAATTGCTTGTTTAAGCCAATTTTCTCACGCCGACTTGCGTGGCGTCATTGTCCTCTTTACTAGACGCCACCTCATAGAGAAAGTAAGCGGCGTGTTAGGAATTCCATGCAATCGTCACTCGTACGCCCGACAAACTGCACACGCATTTTATACTATAAGATTGTATTTTATCACAAGAAAACACACATCATATTTATTTTTATTTTCTTACACGCATACAAGTGTAAGACATTAAAATAAGTCTAACTTAGACAATACACAATGACCATGAATCGCGTGGTAAAATACCTGCTTTCATCTTGGTGTGTACAAGTTTACCATCGCGAACTAAGCGGCAAATAAAAATATTTCTTTTTCTTTTTTTTTTAATAGATAACATTCAGTAATTTTAACACGGAACTGGAAGAATTATTGGAATGTCGTTACTTTCTCCTTGCTAGACACAAGGTGATAACATTTAGGGAGTATCCGTATTATCTAATAACGTAACACATGGATTTCTTAGCAACGACCATAAGGTTTTAATTTATGCTAAAAGTAAATACTGCATATAAGTTTACTCGGCCATTAGTTCAGCGTTGAACACAACATTTTTTATTTTAAAAAATTTTTAGATGGTTTGGTTTTCCTGAACTTTAAACATAAATTCAAGTAGAATTTATTTTTAAAAATGTATCTATTGTTAGTTGCTATCCCAGATTCGAGGAAACTTGATGATGTTATAGATTTTTGCTTTTACAGTTTTCTTGAGAAAATTCCTTCCTTAGATCCGTTATTCATCCAACGTCGTAATTTAAAAAAATTATATATTTTTCCAGGCCTTCATATTTGTGACATGTGTTCATATATAAATATACTTAAATCAATTGCGAATTTCATATGGGCCTCTTTAGGCTTGAAGTTGCTACGAGAGTTTCCGTGTTCTATCAGCTAGATAATTCAAGAGTTTGTCAAAGAAATGCACTTTCAAATTTAAGTCACATTGAAATTCTGCCTTCGAAACGACAAGGGAAAGGATGGGCCGAATAAAAAGTTTACTCCCCGGATCAGTAATGCACTCTTATATTAACTATAAAAAAGAAGCAAACTGAACATTAGACAATTGGGTTGACAATCAAAAACAATTATATTCAGAATTCGCTACTCGCAGACAACGTGGTTAGTCCTGTTCAGAATTTGATCAACTGCACTGATATGACGTCATGAATTTGTTACAGTCCCAAGCGGCAAAGAGAAATACTGGAAACGAAACTGATTTTTTCTTTATGTGTAAACACCTAATTTTTAAAACGTAACAACATTTTAAAATTGTTTTACAGCAAATAATTAAACAAAACGCATTTAGCATACATTACCTTGACAGTAAAACTAAAACTAGTATCTAAAAAAATACTAATGATTGGATTCATTAAAATCAATACGAAAATGCATTGCTAACTGTATGAGGCACAAGCACGCGATTAAACACATGACAACTGATTTGTAAATACAAATTTCGTACATTTCACGCAATTTAGAAATTCTGATAAATACCTAAATTACTAGTAAATAACGATTCTGTAGTGTACCTTAACATTACATACCAGCGTACGAGAGCCGTAAGTTGAAAATATGAAATATTCAGGAACGTAAGTACGTTAGTATTGTGCCTATTCGTACTGGTAATGTGAATAAAAAAAGCAAAAACCTAAATAAATAATTTGATATCAGAAAGTTTTTTTACAATATAAACCAACTTAAGACATGGCTCTACTTTTTATATTCCGGTTGGTGTGTCCATTAAAATATTACGCAGTTACAGAAAGAAAATCTTCTCACAGGTTGGCTTTAAAAGTTAACTAGTTAACCGTGTACACATTTCCCTCTCACACAAGGACTTTGTATAATGACTTTGTAACGGGATATTTAGCTCTTCATTACATACCGTTTCTTCAATTTTCCTATTCAAATTGCATAATGCCTATCACAGAGGCCAATTTGTAGAAATAATTGCAAATACAACCAACGTGAAGCTATTTTTCCACAATATACGTTTTCAAACAGTTACCTAATAAATACGTTTGCACAGAAGGAGGAGGACAAACCTTCCATTAGAGACATTTCTGCCTGTTAGATTGCCTCTGGATTTGTTTACATGGCCATGTAGTGAATACAAATTTCAAAATTGTAAACATTGAAACAGTTTTCCAAATTACTAGTTTAATTACAGTGAAACTGATATTTTAAGAACTGTGACATGATTACATTAAAAATATCGTGAAGTACGGTAACATACAAGAACATTCATGCGAGTCACCAAAAATCGTGCATTCTGAAGACTCGAAGGTAAGTCAACGTTTAAACTCTAAATGAAATGTATCTTGACATAAGGGTAAACGGGGAAACATATACTCCTTAAGTTCAACATTGAACAAGAACAAAATTGTGTTTGAGGTAGCATGCAGGAACGATTGTACCACACGAAGATT
This sequence comes from Clitarchus hookeri, assembly GCA_002778355.1. NCBI lineage: Eukaryota > Metazoa > Arthropoda > Insecta > Phasmatodea > Phasmatidae > Clitarchus > Clitarchus hookeri. The sequence continues at coordinate 397,192 of NQII01000160.1, forward strand.
TAGGAAACATGACTCCACAGATGTGACCATTCACCATCTTGTCAACAAATTCCATCGCACAGGGAGTGTTAAGGACGAAGGTCACATTTGTGCGGCCAGGTTTCCTAAGTCTTCGTGTGATATCAGTTCTCACTGCATCGTACGTTAGTCCTCTCAGACGAGCACGGACCACGTCTATCCTCTCTTCAATGGTGAACATTTCAAATACCTAAAACAAAAACAAGATATATTAGCGATTTCCCTAAGTGGATAGGGACTTTATAATCATCCTATACATTTGAGCAGGGAAAGCATGTATTGATATTACAGATGCATATATGAGATAGGACGCTCCCGTTATTCTTACCTAAGTGTGTCAGTAGTAAGCACTTAAACCTACAACTATTTTTTTTTTAATAAATGTAAATACGAACTATATTGAATATCGGTTTCACGCCATTGTGTTATGTATCAAAATATTAAAAACTATAAAAACTCTATTTTATTGGGATCCGAACCACGCATCCCGGCCTTGATGACTTCACCGCATCGGTTCAGCCTCCTCATCACACAGGCGTGCTGCGACGTCTTAACTATCATTGTCACCCTGAGTCCTGGATGTAGCAAACCTGCCTGTCTGTTGTGGAATGGTGCTATAATCCATTCACGGTTACTTCACACTTTTCTGAAGCCCTGCTTAAGTTCAACTTCCAGGATATTCCTCCGCCTCGTGCAAACTAAGCTTAACTAAGTCTAGAAAATTACACCATAGGGCAACGCACTGAATTCGTACGCACTCAGTTGTATAAGAACTATGTTTTACTAGGAGCTACCAACGCACGTGTTTTCTCATTTTTTTTTTCATTTTTGATATAAATTAAATATTATAAATAATAAAGAAAATAAAGTTAAACTACAATTTGAACGAAAAATAAGATACTTTTATGTTAACAGAGGTATAAAACGCTTGTGATAAATGACATGTTTAGGAAATAACTAAGCACGTCATACATAGGGTAATTTTTCAGAAGTTTTATTTTAAAAAATGTGAAGAAACTGTGAATAGACTATGGGCGTGGCTACTATAGTTTCCAAGTAAGCTGTGAACTCATGCCACTGCCTCAACTAAAGTTATGCAGTAGTCGTTTCACTTAAAGAATCACAACACTACTTCACTGAAAATATCTACGTTATTAAATTACCAATCAATTCTCACTAATGTAAATACATGTTAAAAAAATACAAAGGCTTATGCTGTATATACATTTAAGTTGTCAAATATACAATTATATGTATAAAGAGTGAAAGAAACTAGTGTACGCTTTTCTCGCTAAAACTCACAAAAATAACCATTCTTAGATTCTCTTCGTAGAACAAAAGACACGCAAAAGCATTTTGCATTTCACAGTAAATAAGAGCTTAGGAATGTCAGAAAACTAATAATAAAAGTTTACGTATTGTCTAGCAGGAATCGTATTCAAGATAAATCTGTCAGCTTATCTAAAGAGAAGGCAAAAAATACTCGGAACCCTAAAAAATGTATGTTTATTTACATCTCGTTATAACTTATTGTTGAGAAGTGAAATTTAAATACAATCATTATTACATACAGAACTGCATTACAAAATTCCGAAAACCATAATTAATTAATTTCAGCTGTGTTTCGTGATACTGAAAAAGAATAAATAATGAGTTATCTTTAATAAGGTTACAGAAGCAACAAAAACAACATATACAGAATACCGGGGGATTAAACATATATGTTAAGTTATGCCAAATTACTTGACAAACCTTGTTTTCAAATATTTTATTTGATAAGTAAACTGCGACGAAACAAAAATGAATCCAAGTTGGAAGGGAGGCCAGCCTCTTAAGGCTGTTGCCTGGTTTGAAAGCAGTGATAATTTGGTATAGGGAACTACATGCTACCGAAATTTGTTTTTTTTAAGCTAATTTTGAAGATATGCATTTGAAACAAAAACCTGAATGTTAGAAATGATACTCTCTAGTTCTGTATTGAAACAAAAGTAACAAATAGTTTTTTTTTTTTTTGTAATTTTTAACTTAATTATTAAATTTTCTGATTTTTTCACGAAACAGACTATATCAATGTTATAAAAGGCTTCGAAAGCAAAGAAGGGCACATTTTACATTTTTCTTCACATCTATCTTTAACAGGTACACAAAAAAAATAATTTCATAAACACGTATTCCTTATACCAAATTCTCACTGCTTTCAAAATAGGCAACAGCCTCAAGCAAAAATTGTTTGGGTTTACTTTCAGCCCAGGTGCAGAAGATGGACAAAGGCAGAGGGCGGGGAGCGGGGCACAGAACGGGGNACTGGCACCGACCCCTCCCCGGGCACGCCCCGGCGTACTGGCACCGACCCCTCCCCGGGCACGCCCCGGCGTACTGGCACCGACCCCTCCCCGGGCACGCCCCGGCGTACTGGCACCGACCCCTCCCCGGGCACGCCCCGGTACATGTCGAGGAGACCTCCCGCCAGACAAACCTCGACCACGAAGAGCAGGGAACCACCCGTGGTCCAGGAGGAGGTGGGGTCTGTGCACCAGCAGAGAATGAGAATGTACAGTAAATTAATGGTCAGGAGAGACACCCGGGATTCGCAGACGGTAGAACTCCAAGATGAACTGTCGTCAACGTCGAGAATACACCATTACCGCGAGGCGAGAGTGGAGACTCCCGACCCCACGGCAGCGCTACCCGCTCTCCGCCAGCTGCTCGCACCGACACAGTTCACAGAGGAGCTACTGGTTGCCACCGAGGCGGCGGGGTTGGCCAAGGACGATGACGATGACGTCGGGGCACTAGAGATCCAGCGAGACATTCAGCAAGCAGAAGCTAGGCCCGTGCGGCAGTTCGGCGGGTCGGCCGAGCGCGAGCCCCGGTTGGTAATGCCACCAGAACTGAGAAGGCTGCGGACGATTAGGGCCATAGCTACGAGTCCTGTGTTGGAACCAAGAGTTCTTCCTGGGCAACTTCCCTTCGAGTGGGCTTGGCCAGGACCTTCCCACGCCCCGGAGTTTGGAGTCGACGAACCGCAGGCGACACTCGCAGCTGCGAGGACGACCATTCCGCCTGAAGCCACTCCACCTCCAGCAGCAGTTTTCCTTCCTAGAGGCCTAGGGATGCAAACACCGAGGGGCAGGTTTGCAGCAAGAACACCTGAAGCCACTACCCCTCCGGCAGCTATCTACCACGCTAGAGACCAAGAAATGCAAGTACCGAGGGAAAGATTAGCAGTGAGGACACCTGAAGCCTCTAGCCAACGAACACACATCGACCAGTCGATACAAGCACTGTTTGACAGGTTATCAGATTCAAGAGCCCAACAACAAATGGCTGTCAGACCGGAATTATATACAGACGCCGCGTCACCGCCTGCTCTTCCAGTACAGCCTGTTCCGGACCTCATAATACTCGACAACAGGGAGCCTCCCTCTCCCGCGTGGGATGATCCATATTTTGAAGAAGCTATGGGAATTGCCGCTCCGGATCTGCAAGCACTCCCAGCCCACATTCTGCCTGAAATAATACCGCCGGTATTACTTGTAGAACCTCTTATAGATCCGACATATTATTTAGAAGAGTAATTTCCGCCCGACTCTTTGGACTGATTGATCTATACTGACATAAACCTATGTTTCTGAACTTCTTGATTAAAAATAAATGTACGCCAACTTAATTTCAATCATTTAAATACTGTTGATATTTATTTTAATAGGATATGCTGGACTAATAGGATCCACATAAGCTACACTTAATTTTTAAAAACTTGATCCTAGTATATTTTGGGCAATACCAGTTCTATCACATTTTGTATCAGTAGTAGGAAATACAGCATTCGAACGCAGGTTCGTGACAGGGAGTCGGGAGCCCCGGAATGCAAGAGCAGGAGGAATGCATTTGCAGGAGGAATGCATTTGCAGGAAGTCGGCCATGTTGGTGGCCATGTTGGCGGCCATGATTGCAGTCAGTACATTCTAAAACATACTATCCCATAATGGCCATTTTTCCAGCCAGTAAATAAAAAAGTTATGTGAAAAGTTATGTAAAAATTTATTAAATTTTTTAAAAAATTATCGGTGGCCATATTGGATGATGTCTAGAACATGCAATAACATGGCGGCCATTTTGCCAGCAAGTAAATTTAAAAAAATATGTAAAAAGTTATGTAAAAAATAAGTATAATTTTTTTAAATTATCGGCGGCCATATTGGATGGTGCCTAGAACGTGCAATGACATAGCGGCCATTTTGCTAGTCAGTAAATTAAAAAAGTTATGTAAAAAGTTATTTAAAAATAAGTATGAATTTTTTTTAATTATTGACAGGTATGTTGGTGGCCATGTTTAAAGTCAGTACATTATAGAAAATTGCAATGACATGGCGGCTATTTGGCCAGCCAGTAAAATAAAAAGTTATTTAAAAGTTATGTAAAAATAAGTATAATTTTTTTAAAATTATCTGCAGCCATATTGGATTGTGCCACCCCTGTATCTTCGTCGTGACCCCCCTCCATGGAGTGAAGCGGCAGCCATGTTGGCACCACCACCTCAGCAGCAGGAGTAGCTTCCATGTTGGCAGCCATGTTTGCAGTCAGTACATTCAGTTACTGGCGGCCATGTTTGCAGTAAGTACAAGTTGTTTTCAATGGTGGCCATTTTGCCAGCCAGTAAATAAAAAAGGTTATGTAAAAATTAGTATACATTTTTTTTTAATTATCGGCAGCCATATTGGATGCTGTGTTACCCCTGTATCTTCGTCGTGACCCCTCCGCTGTAGCGGCAGCCATGTTGGTACCAACACCACCACCCCCCTCTAGCCATTAAATCGCGCGAGGCTGGCAATATTGAAATGTTTTTAAAAAGTACTTGCTTAGCAGCATAATTATTGGTATGTAAAATTAATTGAAAGTATCAAAGCACCCAAAAATACTATGTGTATAACATGATGTTGTTGTTGTGTTCGTTTCTTAGGCGTTGAAGATGATGATGAATATTCCAAATTAAACACTTGCAATTATCTCAGCCCAGGTATTCATTCAATTGAACTCAACACACACAGTAAATAAGTATTTAAGAAAAAAAGGATTTTTTTAAAATAAAAAGCATGACACATGCTTATTTACGCATTTATTAAACAAAATACGTACACACATTGTATTTCGTAGTAAGCAATCTGATTTTAATGAATCACATTTCAGCAGTAAAAAAAACTCGGTATAGAAAATTAATCATGCTGATTTAATATCTGCCATAAGTTAATATAAAAAAAAAATTGAAGGTTAATAAACTTGGCACATAAAAAAATACGTGAAACGAACTTACAATGTAAGGTGCCACCCCGTCCTCCCATCTGCATGACATAACCATGCAGACGGACCCTGTCCTCCCATTTACCATCTGCATGACATAGCCATGCAGACGGACCCCGAACTTGGAACCGGCAGTACGCTATTCCTACAACACTATCAATACATATATATAAATATGTATTGGTAACGTAATAGATATAGCGAACAGGTAGGTTGCGGAGCAGCAAGGGGGAAAACAATGAAGCGAGCGCTTCGTCGACGGGAAACACAAAAAAATATACAGACGGGAATCCACAGTATGATAGCGGCGACACGGGTGTGATGCCAACACACAGTGCGTTAGAGGGTGCGGAGAACAGTTAAATGAACACTAATATGACTATTACAGTAGTAGTAGTACAGGCGGAAACCATACACATGACAAAGTAGAATGCTATAATCTAGCACATAAGCTTGACAAGCGTTTTGCTGATGGTGACTACACGTGAATACAGAGGGGGTAATTGAAATATACAAAAGAAAGATACTCAATATGCACTGAAAATGTACAGCTATTAGCATTTGTGGAAAAAAAAGGGAACGCATGAATGGTATACCTGGCAAGACTACTACTTGCGTGTGCTCCAGTATACCTCAGTAAAAAAAAAACATGTACAGGACGTGCTGGTAACATACATGGCAAGACTACTTGCATGTTACCACCCAGTATACTTGGCAAGTCAAAGATTGCAACGCTTGCATGAACTATAGTACACTGAATCAAACTGTGCGGGCCAATGTTTGTATACCTGACAAGCCCTCCAGGCTTGCATGTGCTCCGGTATACTGCAGAAATAAAAACCGATAATCTACCTGACAATGTTAGGAACTTGCCTCTTGAACGAGCTACAGTAGACTATCAGCCAGCATACCTGGCTAGCCTGCAACACACTTGCACGTGCTACAGCATGCTTATCGAGAAATATGACTACCAAAACCCTCGGCCATGCACCTGACCGGCGGAATACGAAGACCTCTGTACGTGCTACAGTACATGTCGGGAGAAAAAGCGCTCTCTCTGGCAACACAGAGCTGTTTTTCTTATTAGGCCTGATAGCCATAGGGGATGGTATGTATGCCATCATTCAGGACTTTCCGCTTATCGTCCATCCACGAAAGAGCCAGTTTGGTTGAACCTAATACCTGCGACCTGTACTCTCATGCTGCGCTGGGCCGAAAGAATGCGTCGATAATCGTCGAACGTTTTCGTCTTGTCAACTACGAACCCTTGTAACCCCTTCGCGCGTTTCACTACCATATTCAGGCAGCGGTATGCATACAGTTTCGCCCTCAACCCGACAAACTCAACCATTTCGTCACTCGCACATTCATCCTTGAACTTCCCAATCACCTTAGAATTGGTAGGTGAGTAACAAAGATGAGTGGTCGGGTAGGCGCTGGTGTCGAACTCCGACATGAGCGTCGGGTTAATGACGAGTTCGCTGTAGAAGTCAGGGCTGGCAATATCCATTACAAAGCTATCAGTATCCATGTAAAGGAGGTTTACCCTGCCCCCATACCGCGTTCGTATTACATCGTAGTAAAATTTGTACATAAGTGTTTTTGACAGGTCGAGTACGGCAAACCCAGCATATAAGGGCTTGTCAAACACAATACTCTCTTGGCATAATTTGACTAGGGACAATGACTTATCGTAAATAGTACTGCATTTAAACGCAGGTTTTGCGATGAGCTTCTTCTCCCGAACTTTCCTACACACGAGTTCCATACGCTGTCGTTTGCGCTTATTTTCCATAAGTTTGCCGTACATTGTATTATAAATGAATTTGTAAAAGTCCTTCTCGAAAGGTTCGTGGTAGCCTGACGTTTCATCATATTCAAATATATATAGGGCTTAAGCCACGGCTTCTGTAGGAATTGAAGGACTCGGTGAACAGCCTTCAGCCTTCAGCCGTAACCCATCACCCAATGCTTGCTTCAAAGTAACGTAATGCACGGTATAATGAAGCTTGCTCTTCAGTGTCGTCATGAGTTTCGTTTGTTTGGACCACGGGGGACACTCGTTCACTGGCAAGAATGGAAGATCCATTTGCGCTTCGTGAAGAGCGCAAGGGTATTCTACGTCTACCTCCAGTATGTAGCCAACATATCCATCGTCCGGCACGCTCATCACATCGATGTTCGTGGTGGTCCATTCAAAACCGGCATATGGAAGCGGCAGAGACATCGCCCAGCCGTATAAATTTTGGCATCTACATACTGCAGGTAAGTAGATGGCTTGTCTGCATCATACACCTCTGGTATATGCCTATTATTGGCAACTGCATGCCACTTAGCACATTGAGACCCCCCCTCCTCAGATACCTGCCTCAATAAACAGGTGCATATCATGGTCGCAGAGCAAATCTAATTCCACCTGTGTCTTGTGCAACATTGCATCAAACGAGAACCCGGGAGCGCTGACATAGCACACACAGTCGAGACTGTATGTGCGTAGACAGATCCCCCGGAAATTCTCGAAGATGTCGCACAGAATCAGCACATCCGTCTTCAAGTAGAGCTCAGAATAGTTCTGGAGGATACGACATCCGAACACAGACCAGACAGTTTGTGTGTGCTGGTAGTCCTCTGCACTTACTTTCCCCCCAGTAAGCCTATTGTTGTAGAATGACTATAGCTGGTAATTGAGGTTCGGCGAGCTTCTCCCACGAACTAACATAATCCTAGGGGAAGACGCCTTTCTGGGTTACCACCTCTAGCTAGCGCTCTACCGTGAGGAAATGAGATGTTGTGTGGAATTCACTGGACGGCAGATTCTTAGCGAGTGTTGCCAGGCTGGCAGACATGAACCTATACATATCAATGAATTGTATAGTGAACTTGTCACCCAAACTCTTACTTAAGGTGATGAGATTCTCCTCGGTATGCGGAATAATAAATATGTCCTGGGTATCATATCCTAGCTGCTTAGTTATGAAATTGGCATCATACGTTAAGTTATGGAAGAGTATGGGCAGTCTCTGGGGCAGTGACGAAGCTTGTTGCAGTTATTACATGATGCCCCTATAAAACTGCCGGTAAAATGATCATAGTCATGCACCTTTTGGTTGTTGTCGGTGTACATGCCAGAACAGTGGCAGCAGGTAGTGGCTAAAGCATATTCAGCCTGTTCCGCATGAGTTAGTGGGCGCATAGGTTCAGACTGGCTATATATGTCATTAACCAGGTGTCCTATCCTAACCACCTCTTCCATAAAGTGTTTCGACGCACCTTCGCCCGTGTAAACAGTTACACACGAGGGTAGGCTGGTTGTCTTATAGGCGGGGATAATTGAACTATTAACCTTAACATATATGCCATATGAATAGGGCTCATGTTTTTGGTACCTATATGTGTAGGACGCGTCCGGGTTCGGCTGACACGTTTGTACAGCCACAAGCATGGCCTCAAAGTCTGCATACACTACAATAGTCACCTTGCTGCCGTTCTGATAATTTTTTAATTTGAGCACAGCCGGCCTGCCGCACCTGTCCAGCTGTGGCATGTCTGCATGAACAGTTGTATGGGTATTGCAATACCTCCAATGCTCAGCCAGAGTTTCGGCACCTGTCAGCCCTCTAACACATGGTTGATTATCATATGTTTAAAAACAACATTTACAGACATTTACACAACCATGATGTGACATCACCTGGGAGCGTACCAGTCGCGTGGTATTCAAGATGTAGCAATAATGCGAGTTCTGGTCCTCCTCTGCTGTGGTGAGAAGCAGCAAATCAAAGTGTTGGGCCAGTTCTACATATGTCACCCATATTGGCACTATTTTTGTATTCTCCTCAAGTGCATACATGTTAATGCTGGCCCACGGATTGGCTTTCTCAAAAGCAGGTATTTGACGTAGAGGGGTGGGAAAAGGTACTGTTGAAAAATCAAAGCGTTTTTCAAGCCCAGTGTATCGCTTGTTGACTCGCTTCCGATCCCTCCCCTCTACAAAACATGCCACTATAGCCCATTTGAAACACTGTTGGTCGTCGATGTTGTGCGGGTTCATAACTGCGCCTTTCTCATCAAAACAAACAGGCAATGGGATATATGAGGAGGCCCTAAGAGGGTCGAGCTAGTTTAGGCGTAACGGGACTCGTTTCACGGCAGTGAGAGTCCAGCCACTACCCTTCCCCATATAGTCAGTCTCCTCAATGCATATCTTTGCAATGGCAGCTGACACAACCTCCTCTATGTCGGCTACGTTAAAGAGAGGCACGTTTTTCGTCTTAAATGCACGACGATCCTCTTCGTTCTCGTGCGGTTTGGTTTCCCATATACACACTCTAGAAATATATTAAATTTGACTGCCCGTGTGTCTCGATTTCCTGCTGTATTTGGCCAATGATATTAGGTTTCATTACCTCGAGGTAGTCGCAAATGTCAATGGCTACCCTCGAAGTATTCTCAGAGATGTATGTTTTCATTATACCTCTAAACGTACTTTCAACCTCCATGAAGCCATACGAGTTGCTCTCGCCAACCCTAGTGTCGTGGGCCCTCGGCGAGAGCTACCTGCGCCCGCAAGAGAAGGAACATTTTGAGTCGGCTGCGGGCTTGTAACTCGTGCTTCGCCGGCCGGGAGGTTGACGTGGCAGCACCAGCACACCGTGCGACATGCGCACGAAGCCTATCGGTCCTGGTGAACTGCCGGCCGCAAGTCCCACATGTCCTTGAAGGGGCCGCAGGGTTCGCCCAACAAGTACGTTCATGATGCTGGACATGACTAGAGTGTGTAAAGCCCTCATTACAGAACGTACAGTTGAGCAAAACCGCCTGTCTGATCAGTCCTGTACATGTCAAACTATGTTCGGCAAGCTTGTCAAGTCGGTTGAAGGGACGGCTGCACCTATCGTAAAGATGTGAGGCAGGCTGCCGGAATGGATTTAGGGAGCAATTACACTCATGACGTAGTCTATTCCGGCGGACCGTAAACACCCGGTCGCAAGAACCACACGGTAGTGCGGGTCTGCATATAATGCATGGGAAGGGTNGACTGTAAACACCCGGTCGCAAAAACCACACTCTAGTGGGAGTCTGCATATAATGGGAGCGGAAGGGGGGTTAAGCAATGCAGCAGTGGATGGAAACAACGATGGTGATGCTGGCGAATTAGGTGATGATGATGATTCCATTATAGCAGTAGCAGTGGTAGTGGTAATATATATGTGTGTGTGGTATGTGGCAGGCAGCCCAGACCAGGTGGTATTTCTACGAGAAACAGAGAGAAAAAAAAGGGGGGATAGTACGCAAAAAATATAGGCATTGCTTTAATAACAACATCTAATATTTTAACACTGCGTTCAGCAAGGCTCGAACTGAATGTAAACAGATCTGCAAGGGATGGCGAGAGAATATTAATTGAACCTGTGTAAAAAACAATGGAAAGTTATATACGCAGCACACAAGTAAAGACAAGCCTCTCAATTACCAGAATTAAGTACTGATATCCGCAGTCCCAGAAAAAAAACCCTAGATGAAACTAAACCCTAGGTTTGACACACACACACGGAATTAAGTACTATAAAGTTATATTCGCAGTCCTAAAAAAGGCCTAGAGGAAATTAAATAAAGTGCTAACGGTGGGTGACGCCTTCACAAATGTTAATACTCACCAGCAGCCGAAACACACACACTTAGCTCTAAAGAGGCGAGAAGTTGCGTAGAGTATTGGCCTCAATACTCTATTCTGCAGGTGTACACACATGATACACAGCACTCTGCAGGTAGTACGCTGGCAATCGTGCAGACTCTAGTTGAGCAGCGAGATCCGTTTCGCACAGACACCTAGGCACGATTGAGTGTGTGGGGTAGTGGGAGGGAGTATTTATACCCTTTCTCAAACAAGGGTGAGCGTCTTAGAGCAGCTGCGGCGTCGGCCGGGGCGCTCCCTTCCAGTGCGATACGACAGCCTCGTTTCCCTGTGGGAGGGAGAGTGGTAGAACCGCGGGAGGACCAGCCTCCCTGAGAATTCTTACATGCAGACGACTCTCTGCAAGAGGCAGTGTACTGTCTACACACTATCGACTAAAGCGCACGTGCTCCATCATGTAATGTCTTTACAAAGATATATCATTGCAGTAGTGTACTGTTTTTTTGTAGTGCTGTTAATATACTAGCTAGTTTTAGTATGGGCTGTGTGCATGTGTGATAACCAACAGAAATAAGAACACTAAGAATTTCATGACATTCATATATTATAGAAATTTATTTGCATTGAGATATTCATTTACTAGACAATCATGACTAATACATACAGTACACACTCGTCAATCATGGCCATTACACACACAAGAGAGTGTACACAAATCAAGATAGCAATTAAATATATATACAATTAAAACATTTTTTTTTGAAAGCAGAGTAGTAGTAGTTGCTGCTTACATCAAGAGAGCAAATACAATTAAAACATTTTTTTTCACTATACCAATTAAATATATATACAATTAAAAAAATTTTTTGTCACTATACTTTGCAAGCTCAGTACATGTAGCATACAATATGATGTCAATTAAAACATTTACACACACTATACCTTTGCAAGCAGAGTAGTGAATAGATGCAGCAGTAATGTCTTTCTATCAGCAACAGATAATTTTCTCACATCCTTAAGCAATGTATTGCCACAATTCAGACATGTTGTGACCAGCAACATCTTCTTACGATACATTCTGCGATGATGCGGTGTGCTGCGACGCAAAGTCGAGGACTTGGCAGCTGCGGCAGGTTTCTCACGTCTGGCGGTGACGGAGGTGGTAGACTTCTTGCGTTTGACATTGACAGGCAGCTCCTTAGTAATGTCAATCACGGCAGCAGCAGGTTCAGCCAAAGGTTCTTGCGGAAGGCAAACTTTTATTGCATCTTGCAATCAATCGTGAGTTATAACTTCATCTGGACCCAGGGCATTCTTGCGTTTGACGGCAGCAGACCTCTTGCATTTGACAGCGGTAGACCTCTTGCGTTTGACATCGGCCGGCAGCTGGGCGTCCTCCTACTTACTAATGTCAATCACAGAAGCAGCAGCAGCAGGTTCAGCCAAAGGTTCTTGCGGAAGGTCAACTCTTATTGCATCTTGCAATAAATCGTGTGTTATAACTTCGTCTGGACCCAGGGCGTTCTTGTGTTTGACGGCAGCAGACCACTTGCATTTGACATCGGCAGGCAGCTGGACGTCCTCCTTAGTAATGTCAATCACAGCAGAGTTGGCGGGCAGCACCAAAGGTTCTTGCAAAAGGTAAACTCTAATTGCACCTTGCAATAAAGCGTGAGTTATAACTTCATCCGGCCCGCAGGGGAGTGTCTGTTCGCATATAGTTAACGACACATCTTCCCAAAATATTGCATTCGACCATCTGCTAACATTGCTCGTACGGCGATGTTGGGTTGTGCACAAGCAACCAATGTGATATACTGTCGCACTGCTCGCTGTATGTTCTTGACTCGCCATCACAGACATAGGTTATACAGTTGTTGCCAGGCGTCACACTGCTGTAGATAGTCTCTGGGCGAAATGGCACGTTCATCTTGAGCTCACTAGTGTTGACTGGCGGGGGAGACACAGCTTATATAGCAGCAATACGCCTCCGACATGACGTCAGTGGTTCTTAACAATAATAGTCGTACGCGGTCATAAATGTCGTACATTATCTTAAACCTTTACACTTGCTATGACATATTATTTCGCCCTCTGCCTTCGTACTGCTGGCGATATCTGCTCTGTCGTTGCACATGTTCTTGTTGTAACTGGTTTACGAACCTTCACTTATAGTTTTTAATTGAAGATGCAACTTACCTTAGTGGAGCAGGGTAGAACATATGTGGTACCGAATTCTCCCTGTGTGAAGGTATGTATATGTCCTGTACATTCTTCGGTCCAGCGGTAAGTTGCTCCAGTATCAACTTCTCGCAAGGTAAATTTCACCTTCTTGTTCTAGGTGCGTAGTTCTATAATGTCTTAACATTCCGTACATACTGCGAGAATACGTCCATGTTTCAGGTAGCTCACTCTGGGGTCGGAGATTGTAGACGGGGTACTGATCGAACTTGTAGCAGGGGCGAATTTCATAATAAAAGTTATCGCAAGCATCCTGATAACCCCAAAAATGATGTTCAGAGTCACATATTTGTACTTGCTCGTGTTCAATTCTTTGTTTAAACACAACTCTTCTGTAGCAGATAAAGTAGTTATCGTACATGTTCACGGCTTCCGGCAGAAATGTCACAACCTCACGAAGGTTAAACATGATGATGATGTTACTTTTCTTCTCAATGAAACACTACTGCAGCTCTGCACGTCGCTTTTTATATTGCAGCATCGTACACCTCGCATGATGCCGGCGAACACATTGTAGTCCACGTAACTGTACTTCTCCTCGTTTAGGTGGTATGACGGTCGCCGGTGCAGCACTCAGTCCAGCGGGTAATTACACTACCAGTGTTGGCATTGCAAAGTTCATACGCAATTACACGAGTAAACCGTACATGGCATATGTACTCTTCGCATGATTTCATAGTACTGAGCGAACAAGGCAGCTTCATTCCAGGTCTTAGGTGATATACAGCACACGACATTACATTAAATGGTACCTAGCATAAACCACTCTTATAGACACGACATGCCCAGTGTTCAAGTCCATTACATGATTGTACCTGCGACGGTTGGCCGGGCGGTTTGAAATGAGCACGACTGTATCCTACAGTAACGTCGCCCTCATACGTGACTAGCGGGTTGAAATTGCACACTATGTTAGCCATTTACGAAAATTCTACGACATGCATTGATCTCCCATTGGTACTAGACTTGATGCCACCATAGCTGAATGGTACTATTGCAGCATTAAGCCTGACCATGTCGTCATCTGATATGAGTTGGGCATAGCGCGTAGGCAGCCGGACACGCATCTCATTGTCTAATATACGTGTTACACATTTAACATATACCGACTCGGCGTGGTGATTATCTGTTGCCATGTATACCTTGCTGATGACGAGCTCTGACAGCGGTATATATCGAACGGGCTCGTTCAGCTTGGCGATTAGACCTTCCATGATGAGCTGTGGATCAGAACTAAAGTTATTTGCCCCGATAGATGGGCTATTTATAATGGCCGGTGGTGGTGACATTTTTTTTTTACCTTCGGTATAGTCCGACAAATGCCATGACTTAATAAACAACACATTAAGACAGAAGCATACAAGGTTACGCATACACGTGTTACATTCATGTTCTAACAGGCCCGTGTATTTCTCTCTCAACCTTCTAAACGACAGACATCCACACTCGGTTTGTAGATCGCAGATTATAGTGGCGTTGTTGCAATAATTGCTTAAATGACGTTTCAGCTCTGTCCCGGCCACAAAGACTATACCATTGTTACTTAGCGCAGCGACAAGTACATTGTGCATTTTCTCGTATTTCAAATCACCCTCACTCCAATTGATGCCGAGGGAACGTTTTTCCAGCCAAATGTTCCTTCCTTTGCTTTTCACGTCCAGCTCATACCATGGACATGGTGGTCTGAATGTATACGTCTCTATGCGCTCATCATTAGCATCGTCGTATGCTAAGCAAATACATTTAATAATAAAACCCTGCTGCAAGACACATCCCTGAATGTTTGCATACATTATGACATTTGCGCTGTAGCGCACGGGAGAGAATGTACTATAGTTGTAATCTACGTCAGTATTTTAACTACTCTTACACGCACATTATATGTGACCAGTCGATCGTGCAGTATTAAGGCATAGGCCTGGGTGAATGCGGGGAAATTTTCATCGGCAGTTAATTCAATTCTGCAGTCTACAACGCCGGATTTTAAACGGTCATCTTGCTTGTTAATGTCAAACACAACGAGCGGGTACGTGTGCATGTACTTGTTCGGCTCTAGAATGGGAGCTTGTGTTTGGCCATAGTACAAGCGCTTGAAATCTGTGTACATTTGGTAGGGCACCATATACGAGCCATTCGCGAAATCAATATTTAAATCACCATATGGGTATGCTTCATAATTTAGGAAAACCTTAACGTTTTTAATATTCACGCGGTCGAATATCGAACAGTCCTTATTAATTACATTTTGTTTACCGGCCTGAAATGATACAATTATATACCTCGGTTTCTCACTTGTAAAACTAGATTTAACGTTACAATGTACACTTACAGGGCTCAGTACGTTAGGATAAGTTTCTAAACTCCAAGTACGAAACACCATATCCAAGTTCCTGCCTTTTTCTGCAAGGGGAATACAAACTTCAAATTTCCCATTAGCATAGACAAGAACCTTAAAATCTTCCTTGATTCCCCAGCCAGCCATTTTGGCAGCCGGTAGTTGGTTACACATCAATGAAAGACAATTCTTTATCGTTGCCATGCTTCCAACATCGCGAGTGGCATCTACTTCACATCCGATCAATACATATGAGATTCTATTAATCATGTGAAGTACGCCATTTCAAATGATTTTAGTTGTTGCTGGAAGCGCATTACCTGCCCTTGTCAGCGTCCCTCTAAAGCGCATATAAGAATGACATTGCGCGATGTATATATCTTGGTTTTGTATGGGAATTCGCACCTCGGACGATGCCATGTACGACCCTGGCAGGTAGGGCGAATAAGTGTGTATTTCTGCCTTGGGAATTGCGTCTTCGTATCCTACCGGCCCGCTTACGTTAAATATTTCCACGTCCATACTTACTCTTGACCGTTAAACCTAATCGTGTAAGGAAACCAAAGTTTTCAGATGTTAGCGGATTGTGTGCCTGCCTCATACTGACTTAAGGTGTGGTGCGCAACGCCCCTCTATTCACTTTAACATGCTTAATTTTCAGCCCCATCTATCCGCAAATGTAAACGCACTGTCATTTCCTCGCCTCGAAAATTAATCTAACGACTTTCATGGTCTACTACGGAAACAATTACTTCCTGGTCGTTCTCTATCGCGACCGGGACATATATGGGTATTGTTGGCACACTTACGAGTTTAAATCCCGGCGGCACGTTTGCAGAGAATTCATGTAATGTCTGGCTCGGTTTGCCGTTGAAATACAAACCGTTAACTAAATTACAGTTAAATCTGATAACCTTAACGGGAAAAATGTTTACAGGCTAGGTAGATACGTGGGTTCTATTTGCCACGTATTTCACATTTTCATATCCCAGCATGGCAGCGAATGTATCGCTTTTCGAGAAGTCTACCTGAACACTACACTTCATCTCGCCGTATAGCGTATTAGAATTTCCACGCAGTACTTAGGTCTCGTCTAGGTCCAGCTCCTGTTTAAGATAATCAGATATATCATCAATCTCATACGATCCAGTAGGAATTCGTACTTCACTCCTTTTACCGTCTGCCTTAACATATCGATACATGCAATTATAATCATCAATGTTAGGTACTGAAAAATATGTTTGAAAATCTATCACGGCAATAGACCATGCTACTGCCAGGCTTAGCGGCGGAAAGCACTGACCGTAATTCCGACGAATTGCCTGTCACAATCAAGGTGATAGACATGACTGATGCCTTAGTAGTATTGTGTAGACGTTAAATAACGTAGGCATAAATGGCCGCAATTCCAGTCCTGTGGTCGCTGTTCTCTCTCGTGGTTATAATAAATTCTACTGCCTTTAAAATCNATAAATGGCCGCAATTCCAGTCCTGTGGTCGCTGTTCTCTCTCGTGGTTATAATAAATTCTACTGCCTTTAAAATCTTTTTTCAGTTCTGGTGGAGCCCTTAAGTTGCCGAAGCTGTCGTAATATTCAACTCTGTTCCCGTCTTTTCTATAAGCAGTCCAGTGTGGGCCTGACCCCGTACTCGTATCTAAATTCACTATGCCACATTCTGATTTTTTCGGCCGCTGTGGACGCGTGTCTCGCATAAACACTCCACGAAAATGATGTATTTTTAATTTTCGCGAAAATTTACGCAAATCAATGTTTGTCAGCAGTCGGTCGTCCAGCACCCTTAGGACTTCTGCCGCCTACGTACAGGCCTACCACAGCCGCCGCGATACAGTCGCAAGAATATACCTTTTCGCGTGTTTTTTTTTGTGCTGGCTAGAATTTCCATTTGCTTATTATGCCGGAATTGTTCTGCTAAATGTTTATTTCCATCTTTAGCACTTTTCACAGAAGGCGCTATTCCACTAGCGCAGCCTATTAGCGATCCCAAAAGTCCTCTTGCAGGCAGCAAAAACGGACGTTTACCTCTGCGCTTAACTTTTCTATGCCTGTTCTCCTTCTTCTTAACCATATGATGCCTAAATCTCATACCCATACNTCTATGCCTGTTCTCCTTCTTCTTAACCATATGATGCCTAAATCTCATACCCATACCTCGCTTAACTTTGGCTTTCATTATTTTGCCAACTGTCTACGCCGCCAATCGCTCACCGAATTTCATGTTTGATTTTTTAACTATAGTCTTGGCCTTATTCGCAAGGATTGTGTCAGCTACGTGTCTATCAGCCAAATTATCACTCTCAGCATACGAAATATTGTGAGCCATACAGGCTGCGTCCCCACATTGGTGTCTGCGTGATAAACGCGTCCCAGGACCACAAAACTTGTAGCTTGGAATGTGGGCTTCGAATGGGAAATTATTTATTATTTTATTCACAATACCAGCCCCTTTCTTGCTGATCCTATTTNCCTCGCTTAACTTTGGCTTTCATTATTTTGCCAACTGTCTACGCCGCCAATCGCTCACCGAATTTCATGTTTGATGTTTTAACTATAGTCTTGGCCTTATTCGCAAGGATTGTGTCAGCTACGTGTCTATCAGCCAAATTATCACTCTCAGCATACGAAATATTGTGAGCCATACAGGCTGCGTCCCCACATTGGTGTCTGCGTGATAAACGCGTCCCAGGACCACAAAACTTGTAGCCTGGAATGTGGGCTTCGAATGGGAAATTATTTATTATTTTATTCACAATACCAGCCCCTTTCTTGCTGATCCTATTTCTGCGGCACATAATGTGACACTGGCTGTTCCTTTCTTTACTGTACATGTTTTATGATTGCCTGTGAACATCCTGTGTACTGCAAATATATTTTTCGCTGCGAGAGGGGAAGGCTAGCCAGCCAGTTCTCTCTTCTCTTGGGTCACTAACAACGGCGACAGCCATCGTGCTCGTAGCACCCCTCCCCCAACCCCATGCTTTGAGACCTTCGATTCGCCCCTCATGGTGAGTGGCGACCTCCGAGAGATCGCTTCTTTGTCCGACCTGCGCAACCAAATTAAGGCCTTGTCTGCAGGGCTTTTTATCGGAGATCATCTATAGGTATCCAGGAGTTGAAGCAACGATCAAAACCTAGCCATTTGACGTAAACCATTTTATTCTTAGTACGAAGTAGTTTCTCGACTAAATAAGTGTGTGGTTATTTAGTAGGAATGATTTCCTGCTCGTAAAAATAACCTTTTATCCGCTCACCATTTAAATCTTCGAGTACATATGTTCGCGTCTTGTAATGCCGGATCTTTGCAAGACAGAATATTTCCAGAGTCCAATTAATATAGTAACTTTTAGAAAAAAACATTTTTAAGTCGTGAAATGCGCACATAATCGCCTACTTTAGCTTTCTGCATACTTGAATCTAGATATTTTTTTATTCGTAAACACTGTTGATATCAGCGAATTGTCTTTTACATCCACAGTATGCATACGAATTGTTCTATGTTTCCTATTATTGTAATTATTAATTAATCGGGGTAGAATATCCTGCCAGGTATAACTTCCTTGTGCTGAAAATTCGCGCCACATATGATTTTTCAGAGTTATATTGAGACGTTCCATAATTGAAGTTTTTTTTTCGCTAAATGTACTATAATGATTAATATTTTTCTGTTGCATTAGTGCTTGGAATGGTTTATTATAGAACTCCTTACCTAAGTTCGTTTGTAAATTATTCAGTGAGCCCTTATCGGCCAACACTACAGTCATAGCCTTGGCTACATCTTTTCCCATTTTGCCGTCTGACAGGTAGGGCCCACGCAAATTTATGGTTACAGTCAATAACTGTTTACATGTACTGGAAACCTTTATTTGGAGAAGCATAAGGTATCATTTCAACCAAATCTGCCTGATACAGGTCACGAATTCCAAACAGTTGTACTTGTCTTCTACTAAAAATTTTCCGTGATGGTTTGTGTATTTCAGTGGCTATTGCCGCACGAGACATTATTCTTTCAGTATACATAACCCCCTTCACGCAGTTCTTCTACAATATTCATGATCACATTGGTATGTGAATCATTTCCCGCCTGCTGGGATGCGAAAAGAACCCGTAGGTGCGCGACTAATTCGTTGACTTCGTTCCAATAAACACACTCGGACTGACTGAGGTTATCAAGTTTCAACCCTGAGATGCTAGATAAGCCGACATCAGGAAAAAGTTCTTAAACAATGTCGAATTTCGGGTGTGTTTCGTCTTTATATGTGGTTGCATTTATATTGTTATCAGTTAAGTGCGCTCGTAATATGCAGAATTTTTTATATTGATTAAGCGATTCATGCGAGAATTCCCCTGGTCGGCGCTTAAATAATAGTTCGTACAAGCCGGGAGAAGCGTGAATAAGTTCGTTATCGATCTGTACATAATCATTAGGTAGGAAAAATGTCTCTTTATTTCCCAGAAACCATTTTTTATTCCCTCTGTAAACGGCATAAACGCTATCATTAAAACGCCGAGTGGATATTGTAAGGTAATAACAAACAGTAGCCGAGCGAGAACTAGCCCTTTTTTTAGGTTTTGATTCATCCAACAAAACTTTGTCTGCTATTGGCTTTAATTCGGGTTCAGTCTTCATGCCAGAGAGAATATCTGTTTTATTATTTAGCGTGTCCAGTCGAGATGTGATTGGCTGAAATGCATGTTCCAATACCGCGTCCCTTTCGATACATGCTCACTTAGATTGCAAATACTTCCCTCGCACTCTTGCGATGACGCGAGTCAAGTCCTCGGCTGCCGCAGACATAATACTTACATTATTAGAGTAATGTGTGTACTTTATATTAAATAATTACCCTGTGTGCAATTGCGTTGACAATTTTATCTTCGAAAGTATTGAGTTGTTTTAGAATTGCAGTATGTATGTACCCGCAATATGAATCCATTTCTCATTGTCTGTACGAATATCATTTAAATGGCAGATAATTCTGTGTCGTATTAGTTCCTCAATATTTGACATGCCACTAATCAAACTATGGTTACGGCTGTCTAGTTCTTCAAGAATACTCGTAACTTGTTTATTGGTCATTCCCTCAAATATAGCGCTAAGTTTATTCTCCAGGCCAGCTATGCTCCCCTGCTGCATATGTAGCACAGCAACACTTTTGCCGAGCATATTTACTTATTCGGTAAGTTTCGTGGAGATATTTGCAAACCCCTTACCCAAAGTTTGTTCGAGCACTGTTTGAACTGAAGTGAGCTTGTCATTCATAGCAGCCAGCTTGGCAGCACTCTCGTTCGCAATGCGTAAATTATAATTCAATGTTGATGCGAGTGTTGTAAGTGATCTGTAATCGACGTGGTGGGCCTAGATCGGTAAGATGCGCATCCACTGGGGGCAGTTTACTTGCCACTACGCTTCGCATTTTATTTTGAAAAGTCTGAAAATGTTTCATCACAGTAACAGCCAACATACTAACAGCACTGAGGTTTGATTCTACCTTAGTGATTAATGTGTCCAGCGCAGTCTTGTCATTAATGTGGCTGGCAAGTTTAGTGCTGAGACCATCCACTTGAGCTCCCACATACGTAATTTTTTTCTCCATGGCTGACACCACGCTGCCTACCTCATCGATTTTCTGTACTTTATTGGTTACTTTGTTAAGTTGCGAGTCCAGTTTGGTAAAGAGTGAATTTGTGTTTGCGAACATACGGCCCTCCATGGCTACTAAATTCGATTCAATTTCTTTTGGGGTGCTCTCCGACTTGAGGTAAGTGTCTAGCAACGCTGTGAGGCCCACTAGCACTCCAGCAGCGATCTGCTCTCCCATATTAGCGATTTTATTCTCCACAGCAGATATTCTACCTTCTAATGCATTTAGTTTCAACAGGTCTTCAGATATTTTGTGTAGCTGGGCCTCCATTTTGGTAGACAGTACGCCCGTGTTACCAGTCAGCCTGCCCATCCACTGCTTCGAGTACGTCTCCACTAGTAACGAGTGTAATGTGTGATACATTTTCAATTAATGATCCGAGGCGGACATCCATGTTCGCGATCAATATATTAGTATCGTAAAGTCTGTTTTCCACAGTAGCGAGTTTCTCGCCCAACACAGACAATTTCTTAACGTCGCTGGACAATGCGCCCAATTCGCGTGTCATACCTGTTTGTACTCTGCTATTTGCTCTCCTGCTAGCTACTTGCTCTCCCATACCACCCAGCGCTGTTTCTACAGCATTAATTCGAGTCATACCTGTCACTAATATGCGTAAATGTGTCTCAATACTTGTTTGCAGTGCTAGCTCCGGTCGCAGCGCATCAGATGTAACACTTCGCACAAAGGATATGTTAACAGCATCCTCGTTATGCCTGGGAATGCCAAGGTTCTTGGCTTACTTACCATCGAAACTGCAATTCCCATCGTTGGTGGACATTATGCAGCTTTCCAGTGCACGTTTCAGGCCCCTATGCCCAAATTTGGATACGGAGTAACTCATACTTCACTGATGGCTAATAATAAACTGATCGAATGCTTTGCGGTACCTTCCTTTATCAATTGGAAAATCTTTCGTTATGATTAGGAAGCCCTTCTGATCTCTCGTGCAATGCGCACACATTTCTTTAAATCTGTCAACTAGCATATCGCTATTTACATGGTCCGAGTATATGTGACGTAAATTCATATCGTCTATACGAAATATGGCCAGGAAATTGGCATTGTCATGTAAAAGCTGCTTCAGCATACGCGAGTATGTTTGACACAGATATACAACATCTACGGCCATATGCCACCTCATACAGAAATATCGCTGGATATTCGTTTGTTTTTCGCATGCCACATCTTCAAAAATAAAAACAGAGTTCGGTAATGCTTCGTGTGACTTTATGACCGATTCATATTGCAGTCCCGCAACCCATTGCAGAATTTTTGCTAGACGCAAATACTTCGGCTGGTGGAGTGATTTCGAATAGAGGTACATGTTTTCGAACTGGAGAACATTTGCTTTTTCTAACAAACTCAGGAAGACGCAAGTCTTCCCAGAATTTGAAGGACCGCATATTATTGCTCGAACTGTTCCCGGCAATAATTTTCCGTGCCTCGATTTAAATGTGCCAGTTTCCACTGCCTTGTCAGTGTTACTAATATATACTTGCAGCCTAGTTTCCTGTGTGGCAACTTCCATTATACTGCTACGCAAATCTGTCAATCTAAATTATTTATATGTTATAATTTTTTGGCGAAAGTACGATAGGTCTGTGGTGTACTGGGATTGCTTGTGTTGCCAGCGTCTGACTGGCTTTGCCATACGTGCAAGTTAGAAATGATAAGGGAATTTATTTCAATATATTGCCCCAGCGTTTGTCTTTAATTTTGTTTTATCGCTTTCTGAGGGGTTGCACGCCGCCCACCCTCGGTTCGTATATTGTCTTAAATTTCTCTGTCCTGCACACTCCCGAAGACTAGTGCAGCTGCAGGGTTTTGGAGACGTCCGTAAATTAACGTAAATGCAATCAATTGCTGTTGCGTGATGACTCAGACTGTAGGTTGCATCTTTGGGGAGTGCCGAGACCTGTAAGTTACCCTAATTGACATCAATTACCGTGTGGTGATGACTAAAGATGTTGCAGCTGCAGGTCTTTGGAGACGTCTGTAAATTAACGTAAATTAAATCAATTGCTGTGTGATGATGACTCAGACTGCAGGTTGTGTCTTTGGGGAGCGAAGCAACCTGTAAATTACCGTAATTGACATCAATTACCTCGTGGTAATGACTCAAGACGTTGCAGCTGCAGGTTTTTGTGACGGCATCACGTAAATTACAATCAATTTTGTCACACAGCAGTGACTCAATCGTTATAATTCGTCATTAATGGTGTTCTTAAATGCCACTGGCGCTGACTCAGAAGTTAAAGCGTCTGTCTGCCTTCGCGCCGACGCATCCATCATAATTCGTCTTTAACAGCATTATTAAAAGCCACTTCCGCGGCCCATATAATTGGCATCAATACCGCGTGGTGATGACTCAAGACGTTGCGGTGCGAGAATGCATCGACACATTCATCATAATTTGTTTTTTTAGCGATGTCTGACCCTCTTTGTAGCGTCAGAAGGTCCCTAACGGCTACCTCTCCTATAATTAAGCCCAAATTACTTCATATCATTTGTTAGATTTCGTTCTCAGAGGGGAACGCCAGCATAATTTGTGTCGTATTGCAGGCGCATATACATGCTACTTGCATTGGCTTGTATTCAGTTTTGCATTCTCGGGGAAGACGATTTTCGAACTGTCACTGTTGGAGACTTTTTTTCGTGCGTTATGTCTACCTGTGACAATATGTCTGACGTTGAGGTGATCATTACTCCACCTACGTCTCCGGCTACTAAAAGTGCGCACACCTTCCCCTGCGAAGGCGGCCGAGAAGATTGCAATTAAGAACGCCGTTCTTTTACAGTTTTTCAGCATTATTTCGCCTACTTGCACGGTACTAGGTATTGGTCCATAGGAGTTTCTAAGACCTACTGACGACGGCGCGTGTTTACACAACCACGATAGCTGTGCGAGAGGACATTACAGACATTGTTTCTTTTCTGCATAAGTATATTTTGCCAACATCACAAAGTGTGACGTGGAGGAATTGGATCCAAGCCTTGGAGTTACTAGTTTCGTCCGCAATATTACCTCTTACTTCTACTAAAGAGCGGTTGGTCAGCTACTTCGATGAATGTGTCAAAGTCAACTTTGCTCAACTGGATGAAGCGTCTACTATCACCCTCAGCGACGATGTAGCACACGCAGCTGCAGGCATCGCCATAGAGAGGTTGCTACAATACTTTTCCTGTGCGCCGATGGCAAGAACTCCACTACTGCGAATGGAGCCCTCATCCGCCATCGATCATGTGAGTTGCTCGATGTATGATTTCCACAAGGCATTTCCAAGCTCACTCAATGAAGCAAGGAGCACTTCTGGCAATAATACAGATTACGCATCGTTCATTTCTTTACAGAGCAGTGGTGAAAGGTTGGTGTGACGTGTGACGAGGTTCCTTAGAAAAAATTGTATGTGTTCATTCTACAACATGTTTTTTTTACTGTAGTTAATGAAATGTAACTCGTAATGAGGTTCATTAGAAAAAAGTTTTTCACTAATGAAATGTGATAGTAAGTTCGTTTCACGTATTTTTTTATTGGCCAAGATTATTAACCATCCATTTTTTTTTTAAATATTCACTTACGACAGATATTAAATCAGCATAATTAATTTTCTATACCAAGTTATTTTTACTGCTGAAATGTGATTCATTAGAATCAGATTGCTTACTGCGAAATACAATGTGTGTGCGTATTGCGTTTAATAAAAGGCGTAAATAAGCCTGTGTCATGCTTTTTATTTAAAAAAATCCTTTTTTTCTTAAATACTTATTTACTGTGTGTGTTGAGTTCAATTGAATACCTGGGCTGAGATAATTGCAAGTGTTTAATTTGGAATATTCATCATCATCTTCAACGCCTAAGACACTAACACAACATGTTATACACATATCATTTTTGGGTGTTTTGATACTTTCAATTAATTTTACATACCAATAATTATGCTGCTAATCAGGTACTTTTTAAAAACATTTCAATATTGGCAGCCTCGCACGATTTAATGGCTAGAGGGGGGTGGTGGTGTTGGTACCAACATGGCTGCCGCTACAGCGGAGGGGTCACGACGAAGCGAAAGGGGTGACACAGCATCCAATATTGCTGTAGATAATTAAAAAAAAATGCATACTTATTTTTACATAACCTTATTTATTTACTGGCTGGCAAAATGGCCACCATTGAAAACAACTTGTACTGACTGCAAACATGGCCACCAGTAACTGAATGTACTGACTGCAAACATGGCTGCCGTCCAACTCTATGGAGGGGTGTCACGACGAAGATACAGGGGTGGCACCATCCAATATGGCTGCCGATAATTTAAAAATATATATACTTATATTTACATAACCTTTTTATTTTACTGGCTGGCCAAATGGCCGCCATGTAATTGCAGTTTTCTATAATGTACTGACTGCAAACATGGCTGCCGATAATTTTTAAAAATTTATACACACTGACTGCAAACATGGCTGCCGACAATTTTTAAAAATTTATACATATTTTTACATAACTTTTTTAATTTATTGACTGGCAAAATGGCCACCATGCCATTGCATGATCTAAACACTATACAATATGGCCACTGATAATTTTAAAATGTTATACTTATTTTTACATCACTTTTTTAATTTACTGGCTGGCAAAATAGCCGCCATGTGATTGTATTTTCCAGAATGTTCTGACAGCAAACATGGCCGACCTCCTGCTCTTGCATCCCGGGGCTCTCGGCTCCCTGTCACGAACCTGCGTTCGAATGCTATATTTCCTACTACTTGTATCCACCATCTTATAGGCTTTTTTTGTAACAAAAATTTTGGATAGTGGACTTATAAAAATTACTTGTTCAAAATAAAGCCGATTATTTATGAGTACCATGCAAGTACTGTTACAAGATGCAAGAGGGGCGTATCCGAGTTAGTTGGGGATGGAACTCTTAATAAAAATAAAATAACTAAATTATATTTTAAATTTATTTACACCATTATTTTTTACAATATTAATCTATCTCTTTTCACTATTACTACTGCTATTCTCAAAAGTGGGCGCACTATTTAATGTCTATCTTAATTCCAATTAAAGTCCTTCTACATTGGTAACAGTAACTTAATTCACACTCATTACTTAAACATGTTCAGTCTGTCTATTGCCATCATTCCAAATGTCTTACACTTAAGTATCCAGTTCAACAGTCTCACTCTCCAATGCACCGATACTCACAGTCCACAGACTTTACTCCCGCTGGTCACCGTCTTCGCACACCTTTCGCTTAATGTCGCACAATCCTCCACACGCTCAACTCTCAAAACTATCGGCTCGGAGGCCCGATCTGGAAG
Source organism: Clitarchus hookeri (assembly GCA_002778355.1). Taxonomy (NCBI): domain Eukaryota; kingdom Metazoa; phylum Arthropoda; class Insecta; order Phasmatodea; family Phasmatidae; genus Clitarchus; species Clitarchus hookeri. Next base: position 423,714 of record NQII01000160.1, read on the forward strand.
GTTCCTCGTACCTCAAGTCTCGCTGAAAGAGGCAAGGGCAATGAATCAGAATTGTTTTTCAGATCAGTAACTGCCTAAATTCTATGTGCTGAAAGTGTAGAGCTTGCGAANCGGTAGCCTTCGCGACAAATCTGAAAGACCACATCATTGATCTTCTTCAGAATCCTGTAGGTTCCTTCCAAACATTTCTGTAGCTTCGGGCAGTACTCTTTTCGCCTCTATGGGATGTACAGCCACACCAGTGGTCCTTCTTGAAATACCTCGCCCGATATTCTCCTGTAACTATTATGAGGTGCTGTCGAGCAAAATCATGAATGCCAACTGGTCTGTTACATAAATCGCTGACATAATCAGCCGTTGCAGCTCCCTCTTCTGTCCGTCGGCCAAACAACAGATTACTAGGAAGGCGTGTGTCTCTCTTCCAAACATCATCCTTGGCGGTGTTACCGTCATCGGGGGTTACTTAAGCCATTTTGTTAGGGAAATTTCGAATGCTGATATTGGCAACACTGTTTTGAGATTGATTGTGTTCATGCCACATGGTTAATATTTTGATGAAGTATTTCACTGGATATTTTAATAGTTTGTATGTTCTAAAGGTAAGATTATATACATATATTTCTATGAAAATGATTTATTTATTTATACCTTACATGACTTTAGTCACCATTGTTATAGTTTTAATTTGAATTTAATATAAACATTCTCCAACATAACCTTAAACAATACTTTTATTGTTGTCCCACTACATACTCTATTTCCATTGTTTTTTTTTTAATTTAAATTTAAATTCAGGGCTGTTTCATGTGTGGCTTTTGTTGCCCGTACTCGTATATTATAAATATTTAAAGTCTTTTTTTCTCTTTTTCACTAGAAAAGATGCCTCGAAAGTACCAAAGGCCTATTGAAGCTCTAAAATATCAAACTTGCACAGAAGATCACATAAAAAAAAAACCAGTTGAAGAGGTGAAAAAAAGACTTATCGTTAGGAAAATTGTTCATGGGCACCACGTCCTCGATCATGGAAACGGGGACCGAAAGGGTTCATTTATATTGACTGTGCAATTAAAGTTATTTATAGTCAGTGTTAACGGAGATAAAAACATTTGTAATATCTGATCTATTCAGGAAACAACCGGACATGTTATGGAGTGATATTTCAAATGTTTTATTTAGAAAAGGGAGAGAGACAAGACTATAAAGTCAATTCATGTTTACTTCCAACTTTTCATGCTGTGTTGTATAAATTAAACACTAGAATTGTTAAATTTTTACTTTTAACACTAGTATTACCATCAATAAAAGTCTTGAACACTATTTTTACGTTTGTTTGAGCCCTGTGTATGGCTTTTGTTAACCCATTAATAACCACCATAAGCAGAACATTGGTTTCTTACCAATGGCTTAAGTTACCCCCTCTACTGGGGTAACTTAGGCCACCATGTTTTCGAAAACTTCCCTGTATGCAAACATAAAAAGTAACTACATACCCAAGTTTTAAGCTAATTAGTTAATCTCTAAAGTAAATAGTCTTGGATTGGCGGATGTTTGAAATTGAAAAGGGCTTACGTAACTCCCTTGTGGACTCGTGAACTGCCGAGCGGTAAGCAAGGAGAAACAATGACCGCTTTGAATCTCCGTCCTTTTGGTTGTATGCCACAAAGATCGACGGATACTGCTCAAGAGTGTGGTTAAGCCTCCCAAACATTTCATCCGACTGAGGGTGTAAGCCTGTAGTCATGATCTTTTTCATCCCCAGAATCTTTGTTCACCTCCTGGAACACCGCTGCTTCAAATTTTCCTCCCTAGTCAGAGTGGAGTTATACTGGCACCCCAAACATCGAAAAAAAACATGCTCTATGAGTGCAATGGCCACAGTACATGCTTCTTGGTTTGGGAGGGGAATGATCTCAGGCGACTTAGTAAAGCAATTTTGGGGCATCAGCAAGGGACCCAGAATGTCTACTGCCATCCTCTCGAATGGGGCTCCAACATTGTATTTCTGGAGGTGAACTTGTCCCCTGGTCCCTTCCTCGCATTGCAGACATCACACATTTGGCACCAAATTTTTACGTCTTCCCTAAAATGAAGCCAGTAGAATCTCAGTCGAGGATCTATTAACACCAAAGTTCCCACTGGCTGTCACATTATGCGGTTCCTTCAAGACTTCGAGAACCCTACATTCTGGAAGGACCAACTGTAAGCATGTGCATTTTCCATCATTACTTTCCCAGATCCTATAAGACACGCCCTTACTCAGTACGATGGAATTCCACTGTGCCCAGTATGCTTTGACTGCTGTTCTCAGGCTGGGTAGCTCTTCCCAATTTGGCAGATAGCCATATCTTCCCATTCTAGTAATGGATGTGACGCGATCGTATACCAGAGCTGTAATGTAATGATTATAAATTGCCCGGCGCCATAGCTCTACGGTGAGCTAATGAGATTATTTGGGTCGTTCGACCGACGGCCCAGGGGTCTCTGGTAATACACCGTCAGATATTATGAAATTGCGAGCTGTATGGCCGCTGCGCACGCCTGAATTAATAACACACTCAAGTTTATATAATTATTTTATTGAACACTTTGATCAAACACGTGGTGACCACGTGGTCATATAAACACACTGCTGGATTATAATTACTTAAGACGCGTGACGCTGCTCTCTCCTCGGTTAGATTTAACATAAAAATACTAGTTGCTACGTGAATGATAGATATGATGATGCGATTACTGAGTGAGGTTGCAGCCTGAGAGGCTGGTACCGAGGTTCTTGTGAAACGAGAGACTTACCACGTCCGCTCGCGCCGAAGTGATGTTGCCTACTAGNGGCTCGTGCCACCTAAGCACGGCCGACACCTGGTGGTGGAGAGATGAAACAAATGTGACTTAAAATGCTAATGAGATGTAAACATGACATACCTTATATAAACATAATTAAACACAATAAACATAATAAAACACCATTATATTAATAATAAATATAAGTATTGACTCGTAGCAGCCACTGCATTGCCAACATGAAAATGTCACATGTCCCTGGCTGGCTATGTANAGTTGTTTCGGACTGGTAAACTGTCCCTCGTGGCTGTCCTAGTCCGCACTGGCACGCATGGCTGTTGCAGCTCAAATTATCCCCGAAAACCCGCGGTCGGTTACACTCGACACATAACCATGCTTCTTTACCGTTTGTGGTGCTGATAATGGCTTTTCTTATTAGTTCACTGTTGCTCGCTTTAATGTTTTCCGCGAGTCGTCGCACATTTGCTCCTTCTCCACACAGACATTTATTCGCACAAAAAGGGTTCGTGTTAGTTAGTTCCCGCACGCATTTTAAACATAAATGTTCCCTTTTTCCACTCGATGTCGTCCAGTTCAATTTTTCTGTATTTAATTGGTAACTAACCACGTGGCTCGTGGTAAACATGGCGCCTGCTCTCTATTACGAGTCGCAACGTAATGACTCTCTACTCCATTCGAAAATGGAACTAGTTTGTGCTACGCGAGGTTCGATTGGCGGTCAATAGATGTCACATGTTATGTTTCACAAAATTACCCTTCCCTACTTTATATTGAAAAGGACACACTATTATTTAATTTTGCCGTTCAGACTTCTTGAACATGTCAGTTATTCCGTTTCCTTAGTGTTTCGTGTTACTTTAACAAAAGTTTTCACTCTCAAGAAAAAAAAAGAAATACTCGTAACTGTCCCTTAATATTCCATAGTTATGTCCATACCTGTTAAGCTCAATTATTATTAACGGAGGTTCCAGTGGCTACAACCTCCTTCCCACCTTACGGCCGATCATCCTACCACGCTCATTCATTTCACCAAGTTCATGAAAATACCAAGGTAAGTGCAGAAGCCTTAGGCTTAAGCACATTGACCTGCGAATCCAAGATGGAGAATTNGCTCAATTATTAACTAGGATTGATGGAGTTCTCCGCGATTCTCACTCGCCATGTGGGTGGCCCGCATGGTTACGAGACGTGTTTCCAGTACACAGCGCTTCTCGCTTGTAGACAAGTAGATTCCGTCCTTGTAATCTTGCCCCTTAGATGGAAACCATATTGATGATGTGTGGTGAATTGCACTTACCATGCACCTTAGTTGGGCAAGCCATCTTGACGCAGGCAAAGAATGGCTTGGCGAAATGCCCCACGTTGGGCGCCATCTTGACGCGATCGTATACCAGAGCTGTAATGTAATGATTCACTGCATTGCCAACATGAAAATGTCACATGTCCCTGGCTGGCTATGTATGTGATGACTGTTTTGACACACGATAATTATGGTATACATCAATACTGAATAAATACTAAACACTAATGCACTATACTGACGAAACTATATTGGTAAATAATAATGATTAAATTGTTAAACGAATAATTAATGACACAGTGCACTATCACACATGGACAAATACACTTGATATACACTGAACACACTATCATTCTTGCACACATGTGCGCTGGTATGGTGCATCTGGAGTGGAGGACACTACTGCGGCAGTTACAGTGGGCACAAAGGTAACCGTGAACGCCTGGTTCACATCAGATGCAAAGAGGGATCATTTAGCTGATATTTCGTAATACCCTCATTACTCCACGTAGGTGACCTATCACAAGATACAGAACCTTGAATTCTTGTCCTCCATACCTTCAGCAATCCACCAATCTTTTCTTCTTGGCGTTCACAATGATGGCAAAATGGTTCACATGGTCTCCTAGAAAGTGCATATACATTGCTGTGAAGGCGTCCAGATCTGTGTTGTATTTAAAAGCCATATTCTTGAAGATGTTTTATCCACCAGGCTATTTGACCTTCAGTGTAATGAAGAATAGTCGGTTCTGAGAATTAAATGCCTGCCACATCAGTTTTGAGTTTTTTTTGAGGTTCTTTGAAATGGTGTTTGTAATGTAAGGCATCTTGAAAGCACTATACAGGCCTCGTCCAAAGTGTGTTCTTTTCGTAGAACAGTACATTGGACGCACGTTAAATATTTTCGTGGAAAAACCGTATATTTCAAACACACTGCAATGTTGCAACATAGTTCAAGCGTCAAGTAGGCAGGACCCATAACAACGAAAATAAACAAGTAACTGAAGAAACAATAATGGATATACTTTCGGACAATCTTACATGGGCCATGTTTTCATTCATAGGTAGATAGGCGAAAGGATGCATGGGGAAATCCATTTTGTATTTGTGGTTCCAGAAAATTCTTATAGTTCTGTATATTAACCAATTGTGGGGAATAACTAAAGCATATTGGTGTTGAGCGAATTAAGATTGGGAATAAAATACCTGCCTCATTTAGAACAAATGAACGAGCTGAGACGAGGCATCTGTATGTTCAGGATGTTTTGGAACGAAGGAATTACTAGAGTATTGGTAGGGGAATCCTTTTGAGCATGGAACTTTTCATAGCGTGTGGATGACCAGGTACTAATTCCTCGAAGGCGTGAGGATGTTAAGTACATGATGGGAAAGTTGCTGATAACATTTGAGCAATGTGGACTTAGGGCAAAAATTTATAGTGAATACCTGGTAATGAGGCCAAATGTGAATACATCTATATGGTTATAGGGTAAACGAGATATCTTTCAGAGAATCATAAAAACAGTGTAGTAGTAGTACGAGTAATTAGGTTCAGTTATCCTTGAGTCCGATAACTGTGATGATTATGTGAATTATAGGTTCTTGCAAACAATAAAGATGTTAAATGGGGTCCTGTGGGGTATGGTGATATCTAGAAGGTGAATAGAGTTTCTGCAAAACAGTAGATCATGTATTGAGTTATAGTACTGCAGGAGGCCACGGTGGTGTAGTGGTCATACCACTCGTCTCCTAGGCGAACCAGGTTCGATTCTGGCAAGGTCGCTCCTGGATTTTAGCACGTGGGAATCATGCTAGACTATGCTGCTGGTCAGCGGGTTTTCTCTGGGACTTTTCGTTTCCCCCACCCTTGCATTCCGGCGCTGCTCCATGCTCACCTCACTTCAACCTCATCGGCCCACAAGACCTCATGTTAAGAGCCACCCAAATCATTCCACTCCACTAATGGTACTGCAGGATGTATTTTATACGAAGAGCAGAAATGTGAGTTTATAGGCAGTGGAAATGGGATGGAAAAATACACACCACCCAGTGTCGTGTCATTAAGGCTCCTGTGCACCTGGAGCTGTTTGCGCATTCAAGGTCCAGAAGCGAGGGAGCAATATGAGCGACACTAACACGCACACCTAGCGCCTCATTGCTCCTACGCGCAAGGCATACAGTGTTTCTGTCGGTGCGCTGTACTGTACAAATTATATCTGTTAACAGCGGGACTTTATTGTATTCGATGGAAGTCCACAGATGAAACTACACCCTACTTTTATCCTACTGCTTAAGGAAACTGTGTAGAGGTAAGCTCTAAAAATGAGATTTTTATTTTTTTTTTACCATTTTCATGACTTTTTTCCCTTTGAATACACTTAATATGATAAAAGTAAAAAAAAATACGGATAATTGATTTTCCCTTTTTCTGGAAAAAGTTTGTATTATTATTATATATTTACTGAGATATGCGTATTCGCACAAACAAAAATTTCACAGAAAATATTTTAGTACATAGCCCTTGACAGTGTTCTGTGCTTATCCTATCTGAAACTGAATGCTAGACCACTTGTAAGTATAGTCTATTCAAGGGCACTTCAAACTTTTCTGAAGCCCTGCTAAAGTTCTACTTCCAGGATATTCCTCCGCCTTATGCAAACAAAGCTTACCTATCAAGAGTCTAGAAAATTACACCAGACACAATGCACAGCATTCTTGAGCATTCACGAGTAACAATATTTCACTTATTTTCACTCTGTTTTTATCATATTAATTATAAATTAAATATAACTTATAGATAAAATATAACAAAGTTTAATTTAACCAAAAATAAAGTAATTTTATGTTAACAGAAGTGTTAAACATTTGTGATTCACGACATATATAGTAAATAACCAAGCACATAACACATAGGTAATTTATCAAAGGTTTTATTCAAAAAGTGTGAAGAAAGTGCGAATAGACTATATCCAGTTATCATTATGGCCTGAATAAGCATACTTAATCTTAAAGTTAAGTTTGAATTAATTTAAGGAAATTAATATATTCATACCTTTTGTAATAGCCATTTGTGACCCACAGTTTGAGGTCATAACTAATAATTGCTATAGACAGAACCGCTCAGACATATATTATGTGCAGTATACTCATAAAATCTAACTGATTGTAATTAAATTGAACAAACCGTATGTTATACAAAATATAAATATATTTTCATATACATTACAATTAGCTACATTTAAGATTAACTATAAAGTGGTTCCATTTTTTGTTTACCGCTAAAATTTTAGGTTTACTTTTGTATTCAACGTGAACATTTTAGGCTACGTATCACATAGGATTTTGCGGCGGAGCTTTAAAGTAATCAAAACTTTAGAATAAGGTGTGGCGAACTCTAATCAAGGCATGTTCTAGAGGTCGTAATGTAATGCTCTTAGCTCATTGCAGTATTGCTTAACGTGAAATGGAAAACTAACATGGACATCCATAGTTCCTGGAATACCTTATGCATCATTAATATACAACTCACGTTTTTTGTTTAATGAACTTCATGGACTGGGTCTATTTGTGCAGTGATCGCTACATATTGCACGTCGAGCTACTGCATATTATGTAGTTAGAGAACAAAATATGACGGTTTCTCTAAGGACAGCAGTTCAATGAATCATCACATCACAAAGCCCAGCACTTGCGCAGTTGACTTAACAAAGGGATACGATCGCTAAACTGCTGATTGATTTGCATCAAAATACTCGCTGGAAAATTTTATTTATACACAAGTCTTTTAAAGGCCCTGCTACAATGTAAATAATCATTACCATATATCCATGTCCATAACTACTGCCATAATAAAAACCGACATAATGAAAAAAAATAACACAATGAAATTGATTGCTTTCGTTTAATGGGATTTCACTTCCAAATTGGAACTTTCTACAGATAGTTACATGTATTTTCACTTGTTTAAGTTGGCCAACTTAAAAAATATATTACTTTCCTCTGTTTTTTTTTTTGCATATAGACATCTTGTTAGTAAATAGTCGTGACTGATGCAGAACAATTGTTGGAATTTTTGCAGTTCTCATTTTTCAAAACACATACTTAAAAAAAGTCTGCAAATGGACGGAACATAATAATATTGAAGCCAAATGTACGTAATGTTTTGTGACCGAAAATGTAAGGTTGTGGGAGTGGATTCTGACAGGGTACGTACAGGTAGTTGAATAAAGTTAAAAGCCCGCAAACTATGCAGCTATGCTTTGGTAGTGGTTATAAGCATTATGGTGCGTTTTTATAGCAAGCACCATTGTATAGAAGATATTCAACTATTACTGATTTATCAATTGAAACGAAAACCACTTTCACATTCAGTAATTCACGTAAAACTATTAGACAGACTGGTTCCATTATTTTATAGTCCCTGTTAATATAATAGTGTAGTATGTAAACCAATTAAACACAAAAGGACAACGTACAGAATATGCAAACCAATCAGGAAAGAATAGTCACAATTTATACATACAATTTTACATAATAGAGGCTGTTCGCGATAGTGAACACTTTTGAAATCAACCTTAGAAAAAAGTCACAGCTCCTATCTGCATATATTTTAATAAGCGCACTGAGAGACATGCGCCCAGTAAAGTTGGTAACGATGGAGGGTAAGTAGTTCCATACCTATTTTAACGTCAAATAAAAATCATTAGGTAACTGTTGGTGATAAAATAAATTATTATCTCTACCACTTTGTTTTTTTAATGCATCAAAATGTAAACATGAGCTAATTTGTAAAATATTTACTTTTCTAATAATTTCACAGTTTCACTTGACCGACAAATAAGTGATGAGGCGCACGGCAATCTAATTTTACATAAGGCGGTAGAATATGCAACGTGCATACAGGTAAATCTTAAGCAGGGCTTTCAAAAGTACCCAGTTTACCATTAACAGTCTGTAACTATGTTCAATAATGTTACAGTTAGAATTACTGAGAATTTTAATCTGTTAAGTTTGGGGCTGAACTGTACTGGAAACTTACATACGATGTTTGGTCAGGGCAGAAATCTGCTAGAACATTCTATTTAACCAATTCAGATGTTTAAGCACCCTAACTTTTCCACAAAAACACATGGGTTTTCGCAAGATTGATTTCTCACCAACATGACTTTGGCTACATTTACCAATATTTTTCCTGTGGGAATACTATCTGGGAATAGTATCACATACCTTACTTCCCAATGCACGGCACAATCATTGTGTTTACTCACATGTACTTCAGTTGGTTACTTCATGCCAGAACTTCTGAAGAAATCGGATCATTCATGGGTCCCATAATGTGTTCTCCATATGAACAGTCTTTCGCATAGCGGCGTTCTGCAGAATGTTGGTGCACTCACGTTGTGGCGACAATGGTAGATCGTCCCGAATAGGTGGCGAGGGACCATGTAATTTCCACCAAACCTCACCATCCAGAATTCCAAGAGTTAACCAACACCAAATTCATTACCGTCTGTCTGGATGTAGTGTAGCCCGAAATTTGGGAAGACAATTCCAAACAACTGTCAATCATGTTAAGTGCGCCTAGCCAAAAACAAACTCAAGCAAATCACAAGTGGTGTATCGGTATGACACAGCTGGAATGTTTAGATTACATAGTTAACTGTGGCTTTAACCAACCCAGAGGGGGCAGTTACATATGATACGACAATGGCCGATGAAATGAACAATGAAAACAACTGAGGGTGTTCTTCGGGTTAATACCTGATTACATCAGTACACTGAAAGATTTGTTGCTATTGCTGCCTTTACAATACTGTTTCCAGTTTTACCAGAAACAGACCACACATCTGAGGAAATATAAATTTGTTTCAGCCAGCATGAAGACTGCCCAACACTGACAAGCATGCACAGATACTGCTATTGACCAATAGTGGGTAATAGATGGATGCATAAGACACATCAAGGCGAGAACAACTGGGCACCTCCATGTCAACAAGTGTTAGGTTTAGTCCATGACAGCCAGGCAACAGAATACCCTGGGGCACAATAGTCTAAGCACAACACAACTGAACATTACTACACTAGCGTTTGTGAAAAATGCAACACCAAGAAGAATACACATGATTGAAATGAATGTTATACCACATAATAGGATTACAGAACTGTATCAGATATATGTCCTTGAGAATTCAGTATGGTGTGAAGCCCCCACATGTTGCAATCAGAGCCCCTAAGTGTCATGGAATGGAATCAAAGAGGACCTGGATATGATCCTGGGGAATCTCCCTCAACACAATTTGTATGCGAGTCCCCAAAGCATCAACAATGGTTGCTGAAGAACCGTGATGAACAAGTCGCAACCAACCATATCCCAGACATGTTCGCTGGGCGCCTTGTCAGGTGAATGTGCAGGCCAGGGATGCAGTGGTAACCGTCGTTCATTAAGAAGGCTTGCACATTCCTCGCCACATGTGGCCGGGCATTGTCCTGCTGAAATATGGCATGTGAATTTTCCTGAAGGAGGACAGCACATCAGGCTCTAAAACTTCCCTGATGTAGTGGTTGCTGTTCAGATTGCCCTCAATACATAGGAGTTGAGATTGCATGTTGTATTCAATGACGCCCCACGCCATCACATTTGGCGTTTGTCCACTATACTGCTCCACAATGCAAGCTGCCAGATTGCAGTCACCACAGTAGGATCTAACACATATGCGGCCATCACTGTAGGACAGGTTGCAGCGGGACTCGTCTGAAAACACTACATTTTGCCACTCAGCACGCCAGCGACGGCGTTCACGTCCCTAGTGCAGTCTGAGGCGTTTGTGGTTTATGGACAATGGAAGCCGACGCAATTGCATGCATGCCACCGGTCCAGTCCACAGCAAACGGCGTCGAACCAACACTGTGGACGAGGCAATACGGTCCTTTATGGCCATGCGGACAAGATGGGGGTCAACCAGTGCTGTGGTCACATTGCGTGGTCCAGTACCCGTTCGTCGCTGCGTACGACCCTCCTCTATTCACTGGTTCCACACACACATCACTGTCGTAGCAACATGCCCTGTATGAGCCGAAATGTCACTGTATGACAAACACATTTCCCGGAGACAGACCATTCTGCTCCATTCAAACTCACATGCCGATATGGCTTCCTTTGACATTGACGAGGTATGCTGACACTTACTTTCACTTTGTTTGACGGCTCTTCACTGACTGAACTTGGCGTAACACTGACCTTTCCGGTCACACAAGAGAGGGCACTGCTGGACCTACATGTACGCCATATCTCTGCAATCGTAATCACTTATTGCTGGTACACTATTCTACACATTCTACACATCCTCCGAGTTTGGATTGATTCGGGCCATTCTTTCTGGGTGTTGCACTTTTCACAAATAGTGTATTAAGCCTGTGTGCAACGATACAATGTTTCGCACAAGCTCGGGCAAAAGCTTTTATACCAAACCTGCTACCCGAGCCTGCANTGGGTGTTGCCTGTGTGCAACGATACAATGTTTCGCACAAGCTCGGGCAAAAGCTTTTATACCAAACCTGCTACCCGAGCCTGCATGCAAGCAGGTATGGAGGGTTGCATGGAATAACCTGTCAGACGATACTTGCTGCCGCACACGTAAAAAACGAAAGTGTTTTATTTGATTGATTTTTAATGCTTTTACATTTGCATGTGTGATTTAGGATCAGACTTAACTCACAACTTCAGCAGTATCCATTTCTGTACAGAGCCCAGTTTTTTTGTTGTAATAACTGTAACTTTTATGTTAAATAACCACTAATGTTTACCAAAAGTTCCTGCGATTCTAATATAGCATCATTAAACATTTTCGCGATATTTTATTTACTACTGATTCTTGTTTAATTGTCTTATCGCTGTCTCTCAAAACAAAATTAATAAAATTACAACTATCGTCAATACCACACTTCACCACCCTCTCCATGATTAACTAATATTTAAACCGCGTAGAAAACCTTCCATCGAAAATTGCACACAACTAATTATGAAAACGTCCATCAAAATAGCCAGCTGTTGGCCAAATCTTCCATAGGACCATCCATACAAGCGGTCAAGTAGGCTTTCATGGAATCTTCAATGAAAACTTCCATCATGGTGCATGGGTGATAGTGGCAGCAATCTGGGGCAGGGGTGCCGGGATGCTTGCTATTCGGCCCCAAAAGTTATCTTGGGGCGAATAAAGCAAGACGGCCGCTTGAGTTACGTAGTTGACAATGGTGAGGGAGGGTGTGTTCTGACCTCGTCGTCGCCGCGTGCCCAAACTCGGTTAAATGGTCGACAAGGGCACGGTGTCGTCCCGGTCAGCTGTCCACTGCAGCGGCACAAGCGGTCACGAGAGAGCTCGTGGATGCGTGGTTCACATCACAACACTAGAAAAAACTAGGAAGGGCATAGATGTCAACATATGACACTAGTGCAAGATGAAGAGGAAAGAGAATTGCATGCAATGTTGAATCATATGCCCTAAATCTCAATCTACTGCACTATAAATACAAGGACATGTGTGCATGAGGGAATACCTCATCAGTCTGGAAAACCATTTTTGCAGTGAAATGTCAAAGTGGAGCCGATTGCACATCGTAGTCAATAACATAGGGAAAACCAGCTACTTTATTAAGATGGGGCCTGGACATACAGTACTATAAAAATAAACCGCAAAAAAATCTGGCTTATTAAGGCTGAGGTCCCAGCTACACTGCACTACCACAAACAGGAGCTGAGCAGGAGACTGTGAAGAGACTGTTTCCAAAATCGAAACCAGTTAGAGATGCCGAGCCATCTGGCGCGAAAATAGTAAGGCAATAAAAGATTTTCCGCAGCTGACTCAACACCTGGTTTCACTGAGTTACCTTTCTGTGGTCTCAACCAACTATCCCGAGCTGGTAAATCAGTGCCATGATAAA
>NQII01000160.1:436806-453863 GCA_002778355.1 Clitarchus hookeri
AATGGGAGCAGACGGATCAGGGGTCCTTTGGGACCCCTGATCTATGTCGCATAGCCCTACTCAGACACTTCACTTATCACAAGACTCTTGTATGCCAGGACACAATCATAGACACCTAAGTTTGAGACAGAGGACACCTCAAAAACCATATACTGCAGTACCTCAGCAACACCAAGGGTATGCTGCCTCAGCCTGTACACAGAGCCCTATCCAGGCAACCTGTTGGCTTTAAGTGACCCCCATGGGCATAGGACAAAATGTTGAAACTCTTGCCAAAATATCCTTTTATGTGACCCAGTTACATCACTGGGAAGAGCTGTATACATTGTAGTCTGTGACTCACAGATGGCACCTAGCAAACCATTTGGTAAACAACTGAATTACTTGGTGTTTAGGTTGTTATTACTGCAAGCCTGCTTGGTGAGTTACCAGCCTGCAATAGCTGTACGGTGTGTACAGTTTTTAATAGATCACCAAAAACTAGTTAAATTTAAGAGAACTTCCAATGCAGTGCAAATCATTTATATATGTACTTGCCCAAATTGTTTAGAAATATTTTCCAGACTGTCTTTCACTTTTCCATACGCAGCCATTAGATGAGAGCTTCAAAAATATTGCAGTTTCTGTAGGCCAACCATCTTACTTTGCCACTGCTATGCACATTTGAATAAAAAGTCAGCTATCACATCCTATATTGATGTGTAATTATGTTCACCATTAAACATTCAACTTTAGTAAGCCACTGCTAGGAGGATAAACTAAAATTTTATTTATGCACAAAGTAGCTATCAATAGTTTTGACGACAAAAATTACATCAGCTTATATGTGGTTACCAAGACCTTTGTGTCGCTCACTGTTGCTGTTGCCTGTCATCACAGCATTACTGTGACTCATGCAATAAACACTTATAGTAAAAATGAAATGCCAGGTTTATAAACAAGTCACTTTGCTTTAAAACCTAAACTTTCTATTTCCTGATTGACACTCCCTGTCTAGTAAATCAGTCAGTCCAACTGAGCAGAATACAATAACTGCACAGCGAGAGCATTTTTAAACATATCTAATGCAAATGCAACACAGTTCTAAAATAATCTTTACAACTTTGATAGCCAATAACTCGGAAACGGCAGTTAAAGATACAAAAGTGTGGTTTGTTGCAAATTGTCCACACACACACACACACACACACACACGTATAGGTTTGGGTATTCCAAGGCAAAGATATTTTAAAATGACATACCACCAACAACAGCACAGGAATCATTTTGAGGTTATGACTACTCTTGTGAAATCTAATCCAATGTTTAAAAAAGCAAAAGTTTATTTACCTACAACCAATCTCTAGGTCAAAGTTTCTGTGGACACCACCAATGTAAAGAATATAAAAAGGACACCAGTAACAAAGTGATTTTTTTAAAAGTATTTCAGCAGCATTGCCACAATACAGGATATATGTAAATTAGCTTTCAGAACGTGGTGTAAACTGCAGATTGGAGTAACTGTGTATTCCAAATTTGATGGCTGTTACATCTGACTGTGCTTACTTAACAGTGACAAAATAAATACCCACTGCTCAGAATTATTAAGCAATAACTGTTTTTTCCAAGGAAAACTGTTGGATGTCAGGATGAGAGGGTATTGTTGAATAACTTGGGATAGATATGCAGTTAAAAAAATTCAATATAATAGCAAGGTATGATTATTTAACAAATACATACAAACATAATATAAAAAAATTCAAGAGAAAATATATTTTGTGGTGTTACGAAAGAGAGGGATATGTTAAAAATTGTCAGATTTTCAGGGAAGCCAAAGAAAATGTAGGAGTGTTTGCAAGATGATCTTATCTGTTGTTTCATTCTGCAACAATACCCTCTATAATTTGTTCTACTGTTATAACTCTGTTTTCACTACTAGTAATCACCAATTTCTACCTGTTTCTGGATATAACTTAAAGTGATCACTGTTGGACTTAACTCTCTCTTCCATAACACCATACAATTGTTTTATTCAACATATGCCATTGACAGGGTTCTGAGCGTTAGTGGCCAGCACGCACATGGCAGTCCAGGACAGTGAATTTTGACAGAGAATTAAGGTGAAAAAAGGGATGGAAACTAACCGACTAGGCACCACCCACGGCTAGTAAAGGTGACATGAGAACTGAGAATATTAGTTGCAGAGTTGTGTGACTGACGACCTGGACATTAAATTTATATCCTCTGTGTATGGTAATGATTACATAAGTATTGCAGTAGGAGGCATTATGGCTCCTCCACGCCAGAAAACAGTACGTACCCCGTGATTTAGCAGACCTTTGAGGATGATCTGCATGGCTGAAACCTGTTAAGAACTACGCAGGTTCTTGGGGTCCCATGACCTGACATGTACGAAGGCAGTACTCAAAATAATAAAGTTGCTGCCTCCTAGTGCATCTTGACATGTACATACATGACACTGTGACAAGCACGATAGTCAAGCTACAACTTTCCTTTCCCTACACTATACTGCCAGGAAGTCATTTTGCCATTCCTCACTCAAACCTCTGGACATTTCTTCTTAGGAACTTTGTCTCGTGGATACACACCGACTACAGCAATTATCCCTCCACTTTGGTATTAGTATCTTGAGAAACTGCTTCTTACCACAGTCTAAACACACATATACCTAAACACTTATCTTAAATAAATACAGAATAGTTGTCCTATCAGCCAAGCCATCATTCTCCACCCCTTCTCGTGAAGGTAGCACTGGGTGGTCTGTACTCTACATAAAAACTTGTTAAGCAGCTGGTTATACTTGACTAATTGGAATAACTCATTCAAAAGTCACACATCTCAACTAGAACCCTCTGGCATGCTAGTTTTCTTAAACACAGGCATTGAATACTTGTAATTCATTCATACTTCCCACAAGTTACTTTGTGAATTTCAAAATATAATGAAAACTTGACTTCTTTTACACAATGCACAGATTCAGCAAATTATTTTCCGCATGAAATCTCACAATATTTTGCAACTGTGGAATTTATGTGTGTGGCTGGGCAAATATCAGTGCAGCAGTGTAACTGAAAATAAGCTACAGCTAACTTTCAGTTTTTGTAAAATTTCTCAAAAACTTAATGATACTTCCTAAGGTTTTATAGTTAAAGAACTAAACAGTGAGAACTAAACACAATATTTTCAAGATGGTTGCGTTAGTAACATGTATTATTTCATTTGAAATTAACATTTGGACACAAAAAGTGCCAAGACTTTTCTTTCGCAATCTGCAATAAAAAAACACGAGGCTAATAAAAGCCAAAAATTCATTTGCAGTAAAAATGTTTGTGAGGAAGCCCAGAATGTCTGACTCACATTCGTTTTAACTGAAAGATGAAATATACCTAGGGAATAAAGTTGCAGCCCCTGCACATGATGGTGAAATTAATTGTTTAAACAAGTCCAACAACAAGATGTACTCATTCACCGTCAGGCAAACAAACTAATTATTTATTCTGAAAATCAAGCAATTAATTTAAGATTAAATGCAGAGGTAATACAGATAAATTGTAAATTATCACGTATACAGACTGACAAAAAAATAAGTATTGTGCCAACCATAAACACCATATTATTACACTAGGTATTCTCCTCAGGCATACACTCATATGCATAAAATCACTCATGGCAAATGTTATACTGGTGTAAACTACTCAACCCTCTTGCACCTTTTCACACAAAACAAGCAAGATTTATAGATGGCCGAACAGAACATGTCAAATACTCTCCCCTTATACCTCACACGTGTTTAGTGGTGAACAGATCTGGTATTCAGGAAAATCATAATACAGCTTGCACAGTATTATCCTGCTTGAACAACATGTCGCCTTTCAGTCATAATAATGGCAGCACAATTAGTTCAACAACAGTCTAGACAACTATGACACCACAGACACGCAAGTTGTAACTTATCGACACCCCAAACTGTAATACCAGTTAGTTAGGCCTGCATGTCATTGGCGAATACACTCTAATATGATGCCCTTCATGCAATGTTACACTTCCAAATAACAATCTAAATATGGCATCCTCCTTGGAATGTCACACGTGCAGAGGACAAAAACTTGCATTAAAGCCCTCTTCGCACAGTGCGATATGACAGCGCAATGAGACAAAGTATAGTCTGCAGTGCTCTTCACAATAGTATGAGACAAAATTTACACAGCCTGCCATTTTCCAGGTGATATTTAACAACATACAAATAAACATGGTTTCGGCAATATTTTAAGCGGCTGTCGGTACCACAAAACATACCCTGGATGCCCAAACTGCTAGCTGTCTCCATCCAGGCCTTATATTTTTCCGTCTAATTACAGTATATAAAAAACCCTTACTACCATTACTGAACATTACAGAATACCATTTAATCCTCCATACATTCCTCTTAAGACACAACATGAGATATAAACAGCAATGTTGTAACATGGGTGGCAGAAAGCGAGTAGTGCAATAAACAAAAAAAAGTTTGTATGTAGTGTGCAAGATCTTGATGTATAATTGGTGTGCATTTTACCACAATAGCTCAAAGAATTCGCACTGACAATGTTATGCAGGAGCAATCTCCAGGCAGCTGAAGGCAGGCCAACCCAGATATGGTGCCCCAAACCTTGCCATGTCCTAGAAAGTATCATTCCCAGGGTTTGGCAGCAGTTTTGTCAGGGTAGGAATGTTGATTGATCGTTTAGGAGTCTTCTATATGGGGTACAATGCCACAAGAAGGTAATTATTTGGCTCAAAACTTCTTTCCTTCTGATGTAGTTGGCGCACACAAAACCACCTTGCTAGAGTTCTACAAGCAGCTGAAAGATGTAGTCCCATGTATACTGTATACCAACACTTGCGTCAGTGGGACGCTATGACTGGAGACCTGTAAAATGCATTTCACTGACATGCCCAAAAAACTGCCCATTAACATGATGCAGACAAAACCAAGGCAGACAACACCAAGCACGGCCAGGGAGAGATGGGGCTGTGTCCTGTTTACGGACAAGTTCACATTTAGTCTTCACAGGGATTCCCTGTGTGTTAACATTAGGGATTTGCAAGCACATGTTTTTGAATTTGATTTGAATTCCTATAAATTTTTGAGATTCTCACAAGTTCAAGTTGAGTTCAATGCAGCTCTATGTAGTTTATTTTCAGGATATATTGTATAAGTATCTTTATTTGCAAAACTATATTTATTTGTAATAAGAAAATAGGCATGATTGTTACACAACACCATAATACATATAGTTACACACTAGTTGATGTTAGGTTTTTTCTGTAAAATAATTGGGAGAAATATGTGAATATTGTAAATTTATTCAAGAATTTTATACTGTTAGTTTTGAAAGCAAGGTAGGTATGCAGGTCTAAATGTCTTGTTGACAGTGGTGTTATTAGAGAAGGTGCAAGTTGGTCAGAGAAGCAGGAAAGGGGAAGGATGCCATGGCCTGTAGTAAGGAACCATCCCAGCATTCACCTGGAGTGATTTTGGCAAACCACGGAAAACATAAAATAAACCCATATGGGTGGAGAGGGATTTGAACCCAGGTCCTACTGAATGTAAAATGTACTAATATGACAGTGAACTCAACTTACATTACAACCTGAACATCATCAAATGTTTGCCATAATAGCAACATAATGATGCACATTTTGTAACCATAACACTTTCACAAAAACCGTAAATGTACGTTACACAGTATTAGACCTAATGAATGCTATTTACCATCATAATATATAATTAATATATAAAGTAATTATATTTTATTCATTTGTAATTTTAATTGATATAAGTGATTTATTTGGGCTAGAGAGACTTTAAATTAAGCCCCAAATAATTTATATTTCAATTTTCTCATCCAACTTATTTTTTTTGAGAAAGATTAATGAATTTTTACGCTATTCTAATTAGATTATATTACTGTATTGTCATTTTAAAACATAACAATATTGGTTTGTTAGTTGCATAGAGATGTTAAATGTAGTTTAATTTATTTTATATAGCAAAATGTTACAGATGATAAAGTCTTCTAATATAAGAGAAACTGTAACATACCTTATTTTCCTTGTACATTTTATTGACACTATAGAACATTTTTAGTTTGTCTTTGACAATTTTGAATGACTTTCTGCTATCCTTTCATTATTTGGAAATGCTGCGGCGTTGTAAATTTTATTAGTAATGCCGAACGATATGTTAATTAGGCTTGTGAAAGCGTGGGCACATATGGAAGAGGCCTTCAAACGCAAAAAATACGTAGATTTTTTAGTGTTTCTATGGCAAGTTTCGGCTACGACACCAGCATGGCGAAGGGACACCATCCATCTCTGTGGTTCGACTTGACACGCGAGCCTTCCTTTGGCCTAAATCTCACAATTTCTAACATGTGAACTTGTGATTCAAAAATTTAAGTTTACAGATTCTTACACATTTGTACGAAAATTGGCAATTTTCATATCGTAACCGCTACCCAGTGGAAACTGAGATACCATGCCTTTGCTAGCCAAATTTTAATTTAGAAATTTTGTGTTTCAGTCTTGCCATTTTGGGTTAAAGCGTATTTCATTTTTTTTTACAGCACCCAGATCAAATTAGTTTATTTTAATGGAGAGAACCTTCCTCAGTAATTACATGTTGTACAAGGTGGATCACTTCATTAAGGACAGCATCAGTTTTTTTTCTCATATTAATATTTTCTTGTGCTTTCATAATAAATGTGTTTAAATGTTTATGTTTTCTCTGTTTTGTGTGTTTTGATGAAGCATATGTTCTTGGCGATATACTCATAGCATTTAATGCTACATACAGATACATCACATCATGTTACTTCAGTGTGTATTCAGAGATAAGAGAACACCCACAATAATAATCAATTTACATAAGGAAAAAACATAAATTTTTTGTTTATAGTTGGTTCTTAAGTTGTTTATTTTACTGTTTAAATTATGTTAACTTAATGTATGTGATAAATTACACTTTCAACATAAAGGTTTATTTTTTTACTTCAAAATTTTTTTAATAAGGGTGAATATGAATATAAATCATTAAAATTATAGTTAATAAAAAACTAGAATATTTTGTCATTTCAACTTGACCTTGTGTTTCCATCAGAAGCTCAACTTTTCAACTAAAAAATCAGAGTACTCTCAGAATCGTAGTTAAATATGGCGAGAATGGGAGAATATGTACAGCACAGCTCACATGGATGAAGGGGCATCATCACATTGGGCTCACCTACAACCCTCCATGTGAGTGATCATGACTCTGTAAATTGCAGTGCATAGAGAGTCATTATCTTCTAACAATACATTAGTTTTTTCAAGGTGCAATGAGTGCAAATTTTCTGTTTACTAATGACAACTCGCATACACGTTAGGCTACAGTAGTGGATGACTACAGGGAAACTGAGACCATTATCTGTTTGGATTTCCCAACCACATCCTCAATCTTTATCCTATTATGATTAATTGAAATGCAGACAGGCATCAAATTGCGAGGTCTCCACTATCTCTGCTACACAAACTTTTAAAAGCAATAAGTGGAAAAATCTTTTACAAATTTATTTAGATGTACTGTTGATACAGTGCGTTGCTCATGTTGGTGGAAGTGCACTAACTTATTTATCGATTTTTGCACATTAGCATTATCGCCTTCGGGAGTTTATGACCTTGCTGGGGTGGCGCTCACCGTAACTAAGAAACGCCATAGAAGTGGCAGCAGGTTCATGGGTGCCAGCTAAATGCATTGTAATGACGCAATATTCGTAATTTTTCAGGACACGGGTGTAAAATTCTTTTGTGTGTATGAAGCTTTGGAAAGCGTCTTAATATTTTTATCGTGTTCAAGTTTAAAGCCGTGGTGGCTCGTTTCCCGTGATAGTTTATCCGGCAGATGTGTGCGTTTGTAGGTTATCGGGAGGACGTTTGCCTGTTACGTTTTATCAGGAGTCCTGGTTACAGTTTTCGTTTCGAACTTTGGTTTTTTGGGGAAACGTCAGCATTAATTAGATTAGTTCGTTTCTGTGGATCGGGCAACGTCGACAGGTTTTAGTTCCTTCGGCGCAGTTTAATGCGTCAACAAATACGAAACCAGAGGTTAGTTTATCGGGATGTTGAATGCGTCGACAGTTTTAGTTCCTCCAGCGCATTTTCAGGCAACGTCAACAAGTTTTTGTTGTACTAGAGGTTAGTTTCTGTTGACGGCGCAGCAGTCGATAAGGTGTTGAGAGCGGGACACGTGCAGTTTTAGATGACGCTGCTGGCAGATGCGGGATGCCGGGCGCTTATCTTAGGAGAAGGGTGCGATAGGCCTGCACATAAATACTAGTGGCGTCTATCGCTTCAAGGAGACAAAGTAACCAATCGTCGAAGAAGACGCATCAGGCGTGAAGTATTTCACCCACACCGGCAAGCACCCGCAACCGTTAATTCTTTTCACATCATTTCTTTTCAACTTAACCTAAAGTCTATCAACTTATTTACGCCGGTGTGGGGGGTCGTTAGGGTGCCAGGAGGGAACGAACATCCCTCCTGCCTTCGTAAATTAGTCTTGCGATGCAAGTTTTGAGACATTAGTAAATGGTAAACTGTAAACCACTGTGGCGCTGTTCTGTACTCGTATATTTATCTCGGAACGGTTCGTAGTCTGCATACTGGACATTCGTATGTGAACTGGGTCATGGAAATGATAAATAAAGTATAGAACAAAATACAAAATACTCTGGAACTTTATTTCTTTCTTAAGTAACTAGCGTTCAATTAACTGAGTCTCGTGTTTCTACCTTCTGATCTAGTCGAGGGCAAGCCGTGACAATGTAAACAGTCGACAGTAACAAGTGCCGAACGTTAACAACATGGCGCCCACCTTTGAGGCAGAAATATTATTAAAAATACGGCTGTAACGAGCGAGGGAACATTACAACATGGCGCCCACCTGTGCGGCTGCATTATTATAAATATAACGAGAAGTGCGGAACTTTACAGCATGTTACACTAGACCATGCGGCATAATATAAACACACCAGAAGAGACAGTCTCTCTCAAATACAGATTAAGCAGGTAAACTGGAAGTGTGCACTAGGAGAATATTAACAGCATGCCCATGCGAGATCCTTGCTGGCCAGGATATAAAACAATTCAAAAACTCAACCAGTCATAAGGATCCCGCCACCTGCACTTGTGGTGCAGGAAATAAAATAAAATAATTAAGTTACACAAGTCCGCCGTGGTGTGAGAGATGTGGAGGCTAAAATGAAAAAGGTTTAAATAACTTACGATTCCAGACAGCACTACTATATCAGACAATAGCGAGCTTGACGGACCCCACACGACGCACACGTCCTCCCTTGACCACTGCTTCTCCCAGACTACACGTCATAGCAGACAGAAGGAGAGAAAACGGCGTACCTTTCACCCACCACATATTAATATAAAAACCCTAATTAAAAACAATCAAACCTGTGTTTGCAAAATTACAAATAATTATTCCCTTATTATTATGTTAGGCTTTTAATTACTTGCTATGTCTCCTTTTTGTTTTTAATGCTCTGTCAGTTTTAGCCCTGAGGGGTTTGAGTGTATGGGCGGCGTGACGACATGGTCAGTGCCTGCAGGGTTTACCATTACGCCGTCACCGTAGACTCAGCTGGCTAGCCTGCCACGACCACCATACTTGTTACACTGGGGTTTACTCTGCTATACACTGAAATTGGGGTCACAACACTCCACCCTGCCAGGGTTTTATCCGCCTGCTTCTGTCGTTGCAGTTAGGACCAGGCTAAAGGCCAGGGCCACAGGGGCTCCGATGACAGCATGTACATTTGGTTCATTCACGGACACTCCCAACTTTTCTGAAGCCCTGCTACGATTCTACTTTCAGATTATTCCTCCACCTCAAGCAAACACCACTTAACCAAGTCTAGAAAATTACACCAAAGGGACAATGCACCACATTCGTGCTCACTCAGTTACATAATATTTTGCATGAGAACTCTTTCTTACTAGGCATTACCAAAACACCTATTCGGTCTCTTTATATTCATATTAAATTATTATTATAAATGAAATATTATAATTTATAGATGAAATATAAGTAAAAGTTATATTTAACCACAAATATGCTACTTTATAATAACACATTTATCAAATACTTGAGATACATGACACATTTATGAAACAACCAAACACATCATAGATGGAGTGATTTTTTGAAGGTTTGATTAAAAAAGATAGTGTGAATAGACTGTACATACAATAATTAACCAGTGCATGAATGTCAGCTGGCACACATGCACACAAATGTCACAGACTTTCACAATTTTAGAGTATTTCAAATTTTTATCCTCTATATATGTAACCCACAAAAACAAAATTTGAAAATACATACCTTTCTCCATTCCAATATACATGCAATGCAAATAAAAACCACTTTGAAAAATTTTATTTTTGTTAGTTGAACTGCGGGATGTCTGAGAAAGAATATCCTGGATACCTCCTAAATGCATAGTATGCCACACTAACGTGATAGGCACCAGGTATGAACATCAGAGTTCCCAAGATCAGCATTGGCCACATTCTATCAGCATACTAAAAACAAACAGAAATGTCCAAACTTAGGACATGTCTACTATACTGAGTTAACTTGGAGGCAACTGCAGATGAGTTAGGTTTCCGAATTATAAAAGAAAAATTTGTCCACAAGGAAGCGACACACGTAAACACAAACAAGAACCATTTTAATTTCTGAACACTTCTCAATGTAAGCTAAAAATATTCACTGGTTTGTAATAATACCTTTAAAATGCCCATTTTTACATAAAAATTGAAACAGCCATTCATAATGACGAATCCTGTACTCAATTTCAAACTATTACTTTTACTTCCAATGCACATAACAGGACATAATTTGTCATTACATTTCATGAAAATTTGTACATCTACGTTTAATAGATGTTGCTAATCAGTAAGTTTAAGTGCCAGAACATGTTTACTACAAACTCAAAAAGTTAGCAGTTTATTTGCTCAATCAGTTTCCTAATGGATATAACTCCCAAATATATAATGTATGTGGTTTATCGATTACTCTTGCTACTGTACTCAATCGTATCTTTATGTATTGAATTGGAATTTATATAACTACACTCAGGTATCATGACACACATATTATGATGCAATGGATGCTTAACAGATGTGGCAACAGGGCTTAGTAATGATTGCAGATAGACTGATACTGAGCGGCCAAGAAGGTCTGTGGTGGGTAAATGCACCAGCCAGTATCATATCAAACAGGACCCCACTACTTCTGTGCCTGACTCACCAACAACCTCCATCTACAGAAAGCCCTTAAAAAGAAAAAGAGCAAATTGTAAAATGAGGTACCGTAGAAAACTTGGTCCAAACTAGGCTCATATTTGTCAAAACTACTAAACCCTATGTATTCAATAATTAAAATATTTGACATTACCTTTCTGAGTTTTGAAGCAACAGGGTCAATGTTTTTGAAGCAGTTATCAAAGTCATCATTTTCTTATTATGTATTATAAACATCACAAAGTGAATATGGATACAAGAGTTTACTGACTGTGGATGGTTTTATTACAACTGTCCAATGTATGAAGTGGAAATCACAAGACCATGTTCCTGTTACATGAAAAAATATAAGCAGGATGATTAAATAAAAATCCTTGTAGCCACTTGATATGAATGACATCATGTAATACACTGCTTTACCCACTCTAGCTTTACATGAACGTTACAATACAAATTTGTTATTCATCCATATCTACAAAAGACAATTTTATAAATGGCTCTAAAACTTGGCTACCTCTCTGATGATTTTTGCAATAGACTGTCAAAGAAAAGAACATATATTACATAATACAAAACACTATGTATATTACTCACCATCACATCTATGTGTCCACTAAGGAGTAAGCTACCAATTATAAGAAACATTGAACCGCCAAAACAAAGGACAAATGCTAGTACAATAGCTCTCCATGGGATGTCTTGATCTGGATCTGAAAACTACGCAGTAATAACACATTAGGCCGAGAATGAATGCCAACTTAAACATTCAAATACTAAAATGAAGTATCTTATTAAAAATTGTAAAGTTAAAAGTATAGTTAGATTTTCTTACGTTGTAAATAAAATACCTAAAATACGTATCCTTATTAAAGTACAAGATTATGATATTTACAAGTGCTTTTCAATAGCTTTCATCTGATATAGTTACATACTGAAAACTCCCAAAATATACAGAAAATCTGACTGTTTAACCTGTAGTGATTCAGAATGTTTATTTTATACTTTATGTGTTTTGAAGTATTTTTCCATGTTTTGAAGTGTAATGTAAATATTTATGTGCTTTAGTATGAAAATATTGTTTGTTTAAATTTTTTTACCTCATTTTCATATCATCAATACGACAAACCATCTTTCATGGTTTGACAGATGTTATGTTTATAGACACCATAAAAGCAAACATTTTCTGTTTACAAAAAAACAAGTGAAAAATGGACACAATATGTATAAAAAACTGCTTGAATATGTCTTTTTGTTATTTATAAGTACAGTTGTTAGGGTCAAGAGTGCCAGAGATGAGTGCATGCGTCAGTGCCAGAGATGAGGCGTCGGGGTCACGCTCTATATAAACAAAAACACTGGTTATGCCAGCAGCAACCATATGATTTTGACAGGTAAACATCATTGACGCATTCACGTTATCCACATCTCAGACAGCTCCAGAGCGGATGCTGAGTGTGATTGGATGTGTGAATTTACGCCAAAATCTGAGAAGTGGGTTGCTAGCCCGTCTATCTTCCTTCTTCTTGGACTAGGCTTCATCTGGACCAGTTGCACTAAGATGCTGCTCAAATTATAATTTTTTTTTCTGAAGTAAAGTTTACCAAAAGTTAAATATTGTCATGTAACTTGTTTTAAAGTATTAAAGAGCAGTGGGCAGGTGAAAAGGAGGCCCAATACTTGCTGGAATATAATATTATGAAGAGAAAGCCTAGTACAACGTGTATTTTTTTTCAGTAATGGCAGAGGGAAGGTATACACTGAGAAACTATAAGTACATGATCAGGAACACTTTTAAAGTCTCACAGTGACATGTTTTAAATCTGTTTAAACCGTAAATCAACAAAATTATTTATTAAAATTTAATGTTTGAATTATTAAAGACTTTCTCCACAAGTGCCAGTGAATTGTTTTGTTTGTTGGGGTTGATTGGAGAGAGGAGGAATTTTATTGATGTGAAAGAGGGAACCTTGTGTCACTTCACATTTTGTACACTACCGTACTGGTTATTTTGTTTGTATATGCAAAAACCCCTCACATCACACCATTACATTATTTATTATATTTTTATAATATTCTCCAGTCAGTTCTGTCTCTCCCTATACAAAAAAAACCTGCCAAGATTAACTTTTTAAAGCATTCTTTTACTTTTATCAAATATTAACTGTAACATAATCGGGGAGTTCTCAAACTTTGTAAAAGAATGTACTAATGTACCTACCATATTACTGAAAAATAACAAAAATACATAACTAGCATATCTACCCGGCGTTGCCCACGTATAATAGGGCAATAAGAGATGCACAGCCCTATAGAGATCCGAAGATTCACGAACCGGTATCAGGGGTTTTGGGGCCAATGGCGGGCTGGAGCCCATTTTGGCATATACAGTATTTTAGTTGGGAACTGAAGTGCATCCCTACAAATTCAGTCCAGATCCGACAAACGGTGTGGACATGAGAAACATGACACAATTGTACAGATTTGGAGGATTTGTGGCCCAATGGGGGATCAGAACCCATTTGGACCTACAAAGTAGTACTAGTACTACTAGTCGTAGTGGTATTGGTAGTGGTGGTAATAATAATTTATTTATTTGAAGTTTAATGTGACACCCAACAGTGTTAACCATTAACTGGGTGACACACACATACAAACATTAACAAAGCAACAAAAACACAAAACAATCAGAAATAAAGATAAATACGCAAAAACACACAAATACACATTAACAAACCAAAATAATACTGGCACAAAAACACACAAATACACATTAACAAACCAAAATAATAATGGCACAAAAACACACAAATGGACAATATACACAAGATTTACACAACTGTGCTAAATAACATAAAGAATTTACTTAAAACAAAAATAATAAAAGATTAATTAATGACAAGTCCAAAACTCAAAAAATGGCCTTCTATCTATTATAATGCTTGAATAACTCAAGAATAGTATTTTTCTTTCACATAACGAGATCAAAATCAAAAAATAATTTATTATAATTTGAAACACATCTTTTCACTAGATCATTTCTAGAATTTAAAGTACAGAAAGTATTCAAAATTCCATGCTTATAATTAGGAATCTGTAAACATACCAGTTTATTCACAACTGAACAAAAAAGTATGAAAGAAAAGCATTTACTAAAAATAAAGCATCTATAATGTCTCGCCTGACTTTTAATATCTGAGTATTATATCTGTTGAGCTATATATTATAATTGCAATCTAAATTATTTAGTGAGTATTATTAAATATATTAAAAATATTTCTTTGAACATTTTCCAGTCTTTTTGAATCAGTGGTGGTAATGTAATTCCAAATGATTGAACAGTATTCTAATGTAGATATAACTAAAGAATAATATATACACAATAATAATTCTGGTGTTGAAGCAGAGTAAGTAATAAATTTAATTAATCCTAAAGTACAACTAGAATTACTAGTAAGTCTATCAACATGGAAATGAAAATATAATTTAGAATTTAGTATAGTACCCAGATCGCAAACATAATCAACTCTGTTGATTACATGATTATGCACAGAATATTTAAATGCAATTGGATTTGTTTTCCTTGTAAAAGAGATACACATAGTTTTGTCTAAATTAAGTAACATAGCATTATTGTACACCAATTAAAGACAGCAGAAATGTCTTCCTGCAACTGTACACAATCATTCAAATCTTTAATATTTTTATAAATCAGTATATGAAGTGCTTGAGAATTATTTTTAACACTAACAATATAATTTATTAATATATTAAATAACAATGGTGATAGTGTTCCACCCTGTGGAACACCAGAAGATACATTATAATTAGATGAAAGTGAAGATTCTATTATCACTACAAACTTTCTTTCAAAGAAATAATTGGAAAATCATTTGACATAGCAGTTATCTAAACCTATTGCTTTTAATTTTTCCAAAATTACAGAGTGTTGACAAGTGTCAAAAGCTTTTTGTAAATCCAAATATATTTCATCAATTTGATTTCTAGATGTATCATATCCATATAGATCATTAACAAAATTAAATAAATTAGTAGTTGTTGTTTTACGCATTAAGGTTTTTTGTGTAGAAATTTATGTGTCTATAATTACTATTAACATTATGTTTGTTACTTTCTTAAAAATAGGAACAACTATTACAGTAGAATCCCGATAATTCGTATTGTCAAGGGACTGAATGTTAAATATGAATTATCGAGATATTCGAATTAGCGGGATTACCAATAATCAGGAGCAAAAAAAGTAAAAATACATAATAACAAGATTAATGCCAATTTGCATTAATATGTAATAATACACGCTTGGCTATATATTATGTATACATATGTATATATAAATAAATAATTACAACAATAAAAACACATAGAAAATTTACATTTAAAAAAACCTGTTATTTTCTTTTGGTGCAAGCCTTGCAGACGGGTATTGTCGATGGCTTTGTCAAGCATGTTCAAAGCAGAAAATACCTCATCGCCAACGTCTGATTTCGCTAAGAAATGGCGCATGTTGTTGATGTATTGTTTAGCCACTTTAGGTGTAATTGTCGGCACATCATCTTCGTCATCACCTTCACCATCAATGTTCTGAGACGGAGCAAAAATTTTGTCATCAATTAGAATCCCTGCTATCGCTAGGCCATCGTCAAAATAGACGAAATCTTCAAACGTTATAGAATTTTATTAATTTTGAGGAAGACTATTCCAATTCACAGTGCATTCTAAGTCTTGTTCAGTAACTGCTGATGAAAGTTCCACCTTCATGAATCCACAAGGACGAAAACTGTTTTTTATTGTGCTTTCGCTAACACTTTGCCACGCCTTGCGAGCAATGTTCATGGCTGAAAATAAGGTGATTTTATGATCCTTCCCATCCTCGATGCTGTCAAGGAGTTGCATCACTACTTCCTTGCGGTAAAAGGTTTTGAACGTTTTAATTATGCCCTGGTCTAGAGGCTGCAGCTTAGAAGTGGTGTTGGTAGGCAAAAACACAACATTAACATGACTGAGCGGTGGGGTATTGTTGTGGGCCGTACAATTATCCATGAAAAGTAGAAATTTTCTCTGCCTTTTCTCCATACCAGCATTGACTGATCGTATCCATTCCTTGAATAATTCGCAGTCATCCACGCTTTTTTGTTTGCACGATAGGTCATCGGAAAAGTTTTTATGTTTTTAAAACATCTTGGTTTGGCTGATGTGCCTATCATGCGGTCTTAATTTCTCAGATGCATCCATGTTGGCGGCCAAAAATATGGTTACACGTTCTTTACTATTTTTTCAGCCATGACACCTTTCTTCCTTAAAACACATTGATCGGTCAGGGAGACACTTATAAAATGACCCCGTCTCATCTGCATTATAAATGTTGTTGGGCTCATAAGAATCAATTATTTCTCCCAATTCGTCTTTCCACTCAGAACGAACGTCGGCCGATACACTCGCACTTTCCCCACTAAGCTTCTTAAATTTTATGCTGTCCTTTTTTTTAAACCTATCAAACCAACCATCACTCTCACGAAAGTCTTTAATTCCCATTTTTCCTGCAAAAACTTTTACTTTTTCTCTTAAAATGTTTCCTCCAACTGGTACATTCAAATTCTGTGCTTGCGCAAACCACTCTTTTAAATTCTCTTCTAGTTGTGGATACTCACCAATCTTAAAGCTCTTTACTTTGCTGTCCGATGTCTGGGAGGCGATTTTGTCCT
>NQII01000160.1:463610-558904 GCA_002778355.1 Clitarchus hookeri
TGTGTGTGTGTGTGTGTGTGTGTGTGTGTTGTGTGCCTCTCTCGCGCGCGTGGCACTGAGTGACATCTGCCCAATAAAGTTGGTAACGATGGATGTAAAGTAGTTCCATAACTTAACATCGAATAAAAAGTGTCAGGTAACCATTTGTGACAACTCAAATTATTTCTTCAGCTAACTATTCTCGTTTAATGTATTAAAGTGTGTAATGAGCATATTTGAAAAATAATATTTACTTTTCTAACAATTTAACAGTTTCACTTGACCGACAAATGAATAAAGTGATGAGGCCTAAGGAAAGACTAAATTTATATAGGGTTGAAGAATACACAACATGTATACAACTAGATCTAAAGTACGGCTTTCAAAACTGCTCAGTTTACCACGAACAGCCTAATGGTAAATGAATTGATAACCTCCGAAGTCAAAACAAAAACTTTTGGTATAATTTTATTATGATATTCACATACAGTGAAGTAGCAATTTCGAAGAGTAATATATTGCTAACGAATACATAATTTACAAGTATGTTTTATTAATACATTATAATTGATATATCTTTCAATGAATAGTGACGAGCAACAAGCTCTGTCGGTTACATTCACAAGTCATAGCCACTGATGCTAACCCCTAACATACTGTAGCCCCGAGCACTATCGCTCATTTTGCCTTCATACCATTCGTTTCTACAAGCCGAGTAAAGGCACTTTTCACATTACAAGTCTCCAATCAGCACTAACTACGACATGCCCCAGTAGAGTGAGTGGACCCACTCCCTCTCTTGCCTTGCCCTGGCCAGCGGGCACAGAACATGCACACACACCGCACATCAGGGGAGATTTCCCCCAGCTACAGCAGCCTCTCGTTCTCCGCTACTCTCGAGGCATTGTTTCTTTACTCGCGCTCTAAACAGGGTATTTCGCGGGTAGTTCGCTTCAGTATAACATCTGCAACCCTCGCTATCTCACCATTCTATCCCTATACACATGCCTTCAGCAGAACTAATTTAACCCAGTCATTTTGCTGCCATAGCCACTAACTTGTGTTTCTCAACACCACATTAGTAAGAAGCTCTTGTCGCGTATCTCTCTAAGAAGTTATGTGCCTCGTCCGCGCCAGACGCAGTGTGTAACAGGGTCGCTCTCGCCCCCAGTTTTGGCTCAAACCTCGATTGGCACCCTGCTGTAAGCAGCTTGGCAAACTTGGTACCTCGTCCATCAGATGTTAGTGGGCATAGACCGGATGTATATATTAAGCATAATCCTTCAGATGGAATAAAACAAATATCAAACAGTTACCTCCTTACCTATTATGTATCTGTGTGCATATCCGCCTAACTACTTCCAGGTACACACACTATCTCTGCGATAGAAAATCGAACCATGTCCTCACTGAAGGGTGCTCCTACCTCTTGTCTATGTTCGGTGTCTAGTGCTGGCAGGTTATGCCACCTGCTAACACCACTGAATCAAGGGGAGAGAGAACCTTTCTTGGAGGCTCTTGGGGATTGAGGAGAAGAGACACATTAGGTCACCGTAACTCTCAGGCTACAAGCTAGTAATGCCACTGTAGGACTTTGCGTGGGGAACAATGTGAGTCCAGAGGGGTAATTGAGTTTTGTAGCTGGTCATGCCACATGCTTAACTCCTCCTGAGGAGAACCAGGGGGCACTCTCCCCAAGTCGCTATAAGCCCGAGCACCATCAATAGTGAAGCATACTTACGAAGTTAATCGATTGAAAAGACTCTGGCAATCATCAACCTCAAGGTACTGGCCCCAGGAAAAGTATGCTCCTTCATTGACAGACCATTTGAGAACATGTCCTCTACTGATAGGGTTACTGTGGAATGAGCCCAAAAACACTTATCCCTGCGACCATTCGCTGCACCACAATACAACAATGGCCAGGAACCGTGCCGACGACAAGAACATCGTGCGTGGCCATCAGCTACAGAGTCTCGACAAGGTTTGGGAAACCACCCATGTCACCATACACCGCATGTGTAAGCTGATGGTCCAACTTTGATCCAATCATGTAGGTGACACCAGGACAGTCTCAAGGTTCGGATCCCAACCAACCAGCACATGTGCTCACTCTCAGAACTGCACCATCAGGGTGTAGCACGCATGAAGGCGACACAAGGCTTTGTAGCATCCCTGATCACTGATCGGGGCGCATACCAACAACCGATGCCTTTCTGCAACACTAAGTGTTTGGGAATGATAGTGGTCCCCAAAATCAGAGCAGAATCCTTCTCAGTTTACACAAAGTACAAAAACCACAAGTAAACGGTACTACTAAAAGGAATCACAAATTACTTTCAAGTGAAGTGTCAACGACTTCCTACTTGGAGAACAGACTTCACCCTAAGATTAGCTCCCACAGGCAACACCTTCCTGGGGGCATCTCAGTTTGTGTGTTTTAGTAGGAATAGTGAGTGTAAAAGTGTAAATGTTTATTTTTGCAGCAGTGAACAAGTTTATGGACTCGGACATACAGGTTTAGAGAACTATGTACCGTAAACCTAACAGCGTAAAAGTGCATTGTCATGAATTATTAAGTAGCTTGTTTAGTATAGAGAATTTATAGCTTTTGATGCATTTATTTTATGCTCATACATTTCCGCCTACTAGCATCTTCACAGCAAATGGCCAGAAACATGCGAGCAGCAATTTAGTCTGAAGAAAGTGTTCAATAGAGCAGGATGCACGGTTCGCGACTTCTGGGCACTTCATAAACTGTTTGTCTTCCACGAAGAACCATAGTTTTACTTACATTCTTTTTCCACCAGAACAGTATAAATTAACGTAAATTCATCGCCTGGGAGGAGCGCCTCTTCATCTTCTGAAGACCTACAGCCCCAAGAGTGTAAGTTCACCTTTCTAATCCGAAGAGCACATGCTCATTTTTCCCGCATCAGCCTCCGACGGGTTTAAGTGCATCGGGTGCGCTTAAAGGTGTGAGCACCGTCAACTGGTTTGAAGTGTCAAAACATCAATAAATAAATGCAATCCCTAAGTCAGTGTTTTGATTTACAGGCCGTGCCTCTTAAAGGGTTTTCTGGAGTTCGATCAACCAACCAGACATTCTAAGGGTTTTAATTGTTTTCAGTGTAACATGTGCTTACATCAGTGTTTAATTTGCGTGTGGGGTGGCCTTACAATTCTGCATTTAGCTAAATTGATACCAGCATAACTGTCCACCTCACAAAGTTACTGCAATACTTGGCCGACTGCGACTGACCATGGCTAGCAGCCTATCAAATCGCAAATAATACCCCTTCAATTGAGACGTAGAGGATCAGGAGAACAGCGTAGCCATTTGGATAATTCGGCCACGATCCACAACAGCAGAGCAGCCAGTAATAAATCTACAAGACGTTTCTGGTGAGTGTTTCCCACCATAACTCTGCACGAAAAATGGTCCAGCAGTGATGTCACTACCATTCACTAACCTCGACCTCACATCTACTGCATCCTATGCATAAATCTAGAAGTCTAAAATTATATCGGTTTCCACAATTAGGACAGCTAATGTTACTAAATGTGCATTACTCCTCCATCATAACGACCTTTTGGATTAATTAGATTGATTTAAGACGAAGATCTTCACACAAAAGCAAGAAAATACTTCTCTCCGAAAGACAAGTACCACTTTCTCTGGCTAGTCTTCCCTAGATACTTGCCTTCGGGGATTAAATAAAATCTTCTTATGAAATCGAGGACATATCATTCCTGAGAATGAAGAGCCATATGGGGCTCAAATTAGTAAATTCACATTCAAAACAAATTAGATCGAAAGGCTTTAGAAATAAAAAAAGTTAAAATTGAAATAACTACAAATTCATTAAAAATTTTACTCTAAGAGAGCAAGCATCACACATTTAGACTCTAAAATTTTACAACTGCCAGACTTTGAACAAAATATTGATAATTTAACTTACAAAACAAAAATATGATGCGATGTCTCACAGGAGTGGCTTGCCATCCAGTTGATAATCTAAGCGGGTGGACCAAATGATAAGAACAGACTGCGATTAACCATGTACGAAAGTATTTTAAGTGCCAGCCACTGCAAACTCTGACACCCAGCGGGCATCGTCAGAACACGAGGTTAAGTAACCATGCCACAAGGATGGCTGCAGTGGAGCCGTCCTCCTGGAAGAGACAGTGCGGCATCGTTGTCGACGTCACCTGGTGTTAGGCGCAGGTCATCCCGGTGTACGTTGACAGTCTTCTTATAAAGCGAGACCAGTTCCGATGGTTCGTACAATCGCGTGTGGCCTGCTCCACTTCACCGCGAAGCCAACTCAGAAGTGTCTGTGAGCTGCGGACTTCAGGTGTGCAGGACATTGATGTTCCTTCCGGGTCGTAATCTAGGTGGGGTTCGCATTGTGGTCGGCAGCCATGGCACAATGTAACCTCGTTGGTGAGTGAACTCTACACTGTTAGGTTATAATAAAAACACTGTTTTGCACTTTGAGAAGGATGGCAGTGTGAATTTTGATTGGCTGTCTGGAACACTTGTGGGTGTCTCGACTGACAATATTGCCTGGGCACTGGATTTCTCGGCTTTGTCAACCAATGGCGAAGGCGTGGATTGGGTACCCATCGAATATCTCCACGCACCTGAAAATGGCACTGTGTGTGGAGGGGAACTTGTGTACCCACCGATTAGCTTCGCGTGCACAGTTATGAACGATGAAACCATGCGTAGAGAGTGGATTGGTTACATTCCAATTATTTCCACATGCATTACGATAAAGTAGGTGGATAATAAGTAAGTCGCATGATGCTGACGAAGGGACGAACCAGGAGCACAATGCTGCAAAACAAATGACATGTGGTATGACAAGAGCTTGCTAGGGTGAAACAATGAGTTTTCAAGTTGACTTAAACAGTGTTCATGTACTTATATATAATTGTTCAATTGATTGGCCTTCTCTTTACACCTGCTGAAAATATTCAAATACTTATGCCTGGTTAATGTGCTCTATTAATAATAAAGCACAAAAAATATATTATTTTTTTTATAGAAATAAGAAAGACACGACACCGTGAAACAGAAAAATGTGTGAATAGCGAATAATATGGTTAATTATTAAGTTTAGGGGCTTTTCTGAAAAACACAATAAAAATTTAAAATTATGATATGTATACTCTACTAATCGCGTAGAACGCGAATATACTAGGGGCGTAGCTGTAAAATAAGTGCAACATATAAAACAAAATTAAACAAAATTGCGAAATGAGCAGTATAGCCAGTTTGTTTAAGTTTCGGAATGAAACTTCCTAGACCAACAAAAATTGCATTAATGGGTTCTGCACAGCTTACCTTGTTCATATTCAAGAGGGCGTAATGTTAAAATAATTAGAACATTTTAAAAAAAACTTGCAAAATATGTTTTTTTTTACGTCTATTAACGTCAGAGGAATTATACCAGCCCCCTACCTAGGTAGACAATTTACATTCTTTTGGTGTGTTTTACAGTTCCTTTAATTCCACACAATCCTACATTCGTAGTTTAGTGTAAAACCCAAACATACTAGGTTA
Source organism: Clitarchus hookeri (assembly GCA_002778355.1). Lineage (NCBI taxonomy): Eukaryota > Metazoa > Arthropoda > Insecta > Phasmatodea > Phasmatidae > Clitarchus > Clitarchus hookeri. Next base: position 469,162 of record NQII01000160.1, read on the forward strand.
GCGTAAAACCCTACTATCCTAGGTTAGTGTAAAACCCTACAAGCATAGGTTATTGTAAATTCCAAAAATCCTAGTGTAAAACCCAACAAACCTAGGTTAGTTAAAAAATGTAAAATAGTGATTCACCCATTGTGGGGTTAGGTTCTGTTAGGTTAGGTGGGCACGTATTACAAAATTAGTCGGACGTTAATACCCCCAGTATATTCGTGTTCTGCACCATTAGTAGAGTGGAAATATACCATTTTCCGTGCCTTATTTTAGTTTTACAGAAAAAGCCCTAAACTTAATAATTACCATAATATGAATATGAATTTACATCCCAGAATGCTTTTCTTAGGCACATTGCTAACTTGAAGGGTGCTAATGAGCTTACTTTTCCTACTGCGAAGTTGTTATGCTGCTGTGCGGCAAGCTTGGGAACAGACATTGTGTTCGTGTGTGGATGGTTGGCATGTCGGCTTTACAAGTCGATGAATGGTGAGTGCTATAGAAATGGTGGAGTGTGGCCCGGTGCATGCTTCAAAGCATTTTGACTTGATTAGCGAGGGGGAAGGGGGGAATGTCCCATGCCGATTAGCTAATGTGTGCGAAGTGTTGCTGCGTAGGAGCGTTGGTTGCGGCTCGCCTGTTGTCTCCCCATGCAGCTGTGATGAAATGTATGACATAGCCACGAATGTAACACATACACATGTCTCGAATGTGCAGCCTGAAGTGTTGGATAGTAGCTCATGATAGCAGCAGTGCATTGCACTTGTCACATGTAGAACCCAGCATTGGGGGTCAAGGCCTCAGCGCACCTCTCAGGGCTGACCTCCCTGCTCCCGCTTGGAGGGGAGTACCACCCAGCAGAAGAGGGGGTGTGCGCACCTGAGCACTCAGCCCACTGTGCCGATCGATACTCCCAGTTGGTGTTATGGAGCTGAATCGAGGAGGGGGTGAGTACAAATGCAAACACCCACTCTGCTTCACAATACATGGCATAGGCAGGTAGGGTCGATGACGCCTCCATGTCCCATTATGGCCGAATCGCTGCACATACCCTGCAACATTGATGTAATACCGGCTGCAAAGCTGGTTTTCGCGTGCTTTTACATCATATTGTGTGGTGTCTCTGGGAATCATTCTGGCTTCTAGCTGACGTCAAATCGTTGTCCTAGGTTGATCGCACTGCTTCTGAAATGTTCTTAATGTTGTCGGGGCAAAATAGGTGGGAAAATTGCTCAAAGAGGGGTACATGTGACAGGAGAACTTAAGGTTTTATGGGTCGAAAAATGTGAGGAATGACGAGGGAAATGTATGCCACACGGAAGTGTGACAATTCAATACCTGTAAAATTGTGTAAGACATCAGGCAACTGGAATAAGAATTCACCACAGAGTTGGGTGCCAATTTAATGCAAGTTAAATTGTGTAGGACAAGCGTTGACCAATGAGGGTTTAGCAGAAAATGGCCTCATGGAAGGGCACCAATTTAATGCCTGTTTGCTGGGTGGTGTTTAGTTAATTGAAGTTTTGAGGTATGGTGAAAAATATTATTAGAGGGGTTTGGAGTTGGATACCCGATTAGACGCTAGACATCGTCGATTGCTGCTGATGACGATGATCTCATGGTATGGTGGGCCGTTTGCTTGGATGTACCTAGTCCCTCGGTGAAATTGTTGGATGAGCATCTCTGGAGAGGTTACCCAGTCCTTTCCTATGCCTGATATGTCAGGATATCCCACACATACTATTTTACTGATAAAAGCTCAGTGATGAGCATGGTGGTTATAAGATAAAATACGTGAAATTACGATGAAAGCGGGCAGTAGGGGACCCGGACCCCGAAACACTCAAAGGCAGTGCTTGAAATGAAATACATGAAGTCTGAAAACATGCCTGTAATTAATCTTACACAAAACTTTACATCACTCTAAGCAGAAATTTTACACAGGTTCTGGCTTGCGGTCTGCCACACAGGCAAAATTGCGAAAGTACACCGATATGCGCAACAATGAATTACTGGCGTGTTAAGCTTCGCTAGGTGATGCTATTACCTGGGAAGAAATGGTAACTTCCGTGGCGTGCGCCAACCCCTTGAGACAATCGTTGGTTACTGACTATGGCGAGCTCACGAGGCATGGACTATGGCAGCATGAAGCTCTCCCTGCACTTATTTATGTTTAACTAAGATACTTCACAAATAAATGGACATGTACCCTTGCATAAAACATAAGTAAATAAATACTTAATATTGTACTGCACATGACAAATACAATTTAAATGTGTATGGTATGAAATGAGGGAGAAACAATTGAGATGAAAAATAGGTGAATTTTCAAATAAACATAATTAAACCACTAAACCGCTCAGAGGGGGATCATAGAGTATCCACACACCTGGTGTGTGTTTCTTATGCTTTTAATTATTTTATATTAAATTGCCCTCTAATAAATGTGTGCCTAGTCTGCTATAACGCACCATTGACCGTCCTATCGTGGTTGCGGGTGGTATAAAGTTTTGTGGCATTATTTTGCTCTCTCCTGCTTTCGCACTACACTGCACGCGACACTGTACTGTATTTTGAGGGCACACTGACGCTGGTTGATGCGGTGGACGAGTGGCGCGGTAAACGTTCAGGAAGACAGGATGCAGTCCTGCATCAAATACTTTATAGACGATGCAACGAACTAACATATCTCTAAACAAACCAGGGTTTTCAATTTTAATAGTTTCATTATGATCACAAAGACCCGACTAAAAAAATCCACAAATATCTTGGTTCTATTATTGTGTAAATTATGTAACTATTATTTCTAAATGTTCATTGTGTTTCTAACTGACCTCTATAATTGATTGAACTGATTTCTTAATTGTACCTGCCCCAGCATTACCATTTTAATTTCATTTTGCAAATGCAGTTTGTTCCCTGAACGTTTGGCTTGTCATCCAAACATTTTTCATTGACAACACCAGTAGCACGTATCGTCTGAACCAAAAAGAATACAACACAAAAATTAAACGCGGTTTTATAATTGTATACTGCTAAAGAAATGGTTTAATGGACATTTTAACTCAAGTTACAAGTATAATTTCTTCTTTGAGTATGATAGGTTCGTGTTATAATAAGTTGTGGTGTAGGAAGACCAAAATTTTTAATTCACAAACTGGTACCCTAAAAAAATTTAATTCTGATCACTGAGTGTTTTGAATAAATATGGTATGTTACATATAAGTTCAGAAAAGCCTTTTTTACAATTGTGCTATCCCAACTTGTGTGTTCAGTTAAGGATATACTGATTGGTGCAACAGGCTCTCTGAGATCATTGCACTATCCCAATCTACCGTGTCGTAAGTCAACCTCTGACCCAAGGCAAAGTATCCAGAAAACTGTACTTTCGTCCCAAGTTGTGCCATAGCATGATAGAAAAAGAAGACTACAGTTACTTACGTGCGCACTCGTGGAATGTACTCATTATAAACGTAAACAATGTTCTTGCGAGGTAAATTTTCTCGAAACGAACGGGATTAAATACTAGTTAGTGCAATCTGCGTTCGGCCTGAAATATTTAATATGAAGGATGAACATTTAAGATAATTCTTGGGTGTCATACTGAGTTTTTTTTTTTTTAAGTAAAAGAGTTATATTCTATATCGTAAAGGTACCTAAAAAAATATTCGAATCACACATTTCGCAAGTATTTAATAATCAACAATTCAGCATTGTGATCATGATTTGGTAACAACAAATTATTTGACGCATTTACTGCGATCTAATATCAAATTTTTAAATCTCACTTTTGGATACTGCATTTGGAGACCATATTAGGACTGTGGAAATATGACGATACTTGACATCAAGTTTCGAACACACGTCCACAGGTTAGACCGATTATTGACAGTCCCTAACATTGCAACAAAAATTCAGTGAATAATCTTCAAATCTGAATAATACACAAACTTTAATAACTATGATATCTTGTACTGTAATTTTCAAAATATCGACAAATTCTCAAGCCTTGAATATAATACTGCAACATCACCAGTACATCATGCATCACGATCTCCGAAAAAATAACCATTAAACAAACCTGCCTCTATCGAGCTGTTACAGTATTGTGTGAACCACATGGGCACATGTGGCTTGTACTCCGATTCTACCTGATTTCGGCTAATACCTACAAGTCTCGTGTGCCTTCAGCAAGGAGAAAATATACGGTAGCATGGGCACAGAAAGTCTGTGCCCCAAAGCAGAGAGTAAAAATATCGCACGCGCCTAATATAAGGAGACACTATTCGCAGCTTAGCGGTACAGATCTTAAAGACCTAATGCATTACTTTTACACTTAAACTATGAAAGAAAGATCTATAAAATAGCACTTACTTGCTCAGACATGTTAAATTTGATTTGGGAGGTCAAGTGCCCCTGCGCCCATTGATAGGAGCTGCCCCAGCAAAATGCATATAATATTATGACTTACCATAGTACAGCTTCTTCGCCAATTTTGGCAATGATGGGTTAATTTTCTCCCTAGACATGGCATAAGAAATTAATTTTTACGATGAGGCTATCCTGCAAAATGGCAGAGAAATAAGGTTTTGAATAATTAAATTTGATGGCAGCCAGCATACAAAATTAAGTTGGAATTTGTTTCTTTAATAAAATATAGTGAGCTATAATATTTACATAGTCACAATTTTGAAAATAAGGCCCTGACCTATTTAAAACAAACCTGTTTACACTACCTGCTGCAGTACTATTTGTTTGCAAATTTGATAGGAATCTGTTAATTGTTCCCAGTGATATAACATGGAAATTTCATTTGTTTATTCGTATGGCAATATCTTAAAAATTGGCGGGCACAATATGCTGTATGTTTATACAGTTGATAATGGTAATAACTATTGCCAGTATGCAATTATATGTTGGAGTTGATTTTATAGTTTTGATGATATAGCATTTTAAACATAAAATGGCTATTTCCCTGTCATTTTGAAAGTAAGTATATTACGTACTTAAAACATGCCAGTTTACATATGATGTAAAATCTTTATTTATTAGTTTTCTGCTATTTTACAAAATGTCAGACAAAAGCTGCTCTGTGTAGATACTGTCGATTGTTTTATTATCTAATGTCCGTCATTTTTTAATAAGTGTCTGACATGTTTAAAACATGCCATTTTGCATAATTTGCCATAGTACTTCTTGTTTGCAAAATTTGGTGCGAATCGATTAATTGCTTATTGAGACATGAAAAAAAAAAAANTTTGCCATAGTACTTCTTGTTTGCAAAATTTGGTGCGAATCGATTAATTGCTTATTGAGACATGAAAAAAAAAAAATTATTTTTGTGGTGCTATCATACTAAAGCCCCTCATGTCCGATTCTGAGTGCTGGTTAATGGTTANAAAAAAAAAAATTATTTTTGTGGTGCTATCATACTAAAGCCCCTCATGTCCGATTCTGAGTGCTGGTTAATGGTTATTGGCTTCTTTGGTGGTGAAGGAGACAGTGGCGAGGCATCACAGGGGACATGCCATAGTAGCTCGTAGTGTAGATTGTGGCTTCCACTGATCGAGCTAATTGACGTTCCCCTCTACCAAGCTGCTTCTTCTTTCTTTCAGAAACACACCCGATTGGCACTCTGTCCGTCCTCTTCCAGGCCTCCAATCAGTGTTAGTCCCTGTTGGCAGTCTTATCCCTCCCAGGCCTGTGGCTAGGCATGAAGGGATATATAGAGTAGAGAGGAAGACAGGGTGTGTCCCATTGAGTCAGACATGTCCTGAATGGTGGGGTAGGATGGCAGTGACATCGTGTATGCGACCGTTGGGAAACAACTCACTGGTCCAGAGACATATTACAGCCACCCAGGTGGCTCATACTCCCCTGGTCCTCCACATCTTTTCTGATGAAGTTGTGATGTGGAGGTTAGGTTGATACTCTCCTGGAACTAAATGTGAAGTTCTGAGGCCACCCTACATGCAATTTACACACGGATGCAAATGAACACTTTTAGTAATTAGTATTGTAAGAAAACAAAAAAGAAAGCTGGGTGAGCTGGTTGTTGGGTTCAGCTCCCGACATGCCGATAAGTGGCCAGACTGGAAATCAAAAGCATTAAAATTGGTATTTGATGTAGGTTTGATCTTCCTTGTGATAATCTTGTACAAATATATGTAGCTCACATTGTTTGAAGCAGCTCTATCACACAAAAGCCAGTCAGCGGCTAGCGTGGGAAAAATGAGCAATTACTCTTAAAGCTTTTGTTGTAATTAGGCTCCTGGGGATAAATGAAACTGCAGGATGAGTAGAGGCACTTCTTGAAATTGAGAAAACTATGGCCATACTCCGATAGACTCCCGCTCCAGACTAAATGTCTCTGAGGCCTTTCCGGTTAATAGGCGGGAAGACACCGGAAGTCCCAAAATTTATGAGAAATTTGTATTGACAATTTTTAGAACACTTTTTTCTGGCTCTTGTATTATAGGGGAGGTAGAGAGGGAAACTCCCTTAAAAAAATTGAGCTGTGTAGTTTCCTCAACAAAGTTACATAACAATTAATTCACAAAACTAATATAAATAGTATGTTGTTACAATTTCGTGCCCTGAAGGTTATGGTGGCTATTAACTTGTTCAATGTCTGTCCCAGTCTGTAAACTCTGTTAGTGGTTGTATATGATAACATTATATAATAATAGTAATAATAATTCGTCATTATTTTTGTGGTGAAGTTAAGGTATTATCACCTTCTCTTACACTAAAACACTTGACATAATAAAAATTAACACTTTTTTTAAAAGGAATAGATATAAAAAAAATTCATACATAAACTAAAAATAAGCTGAATAGTGAACCCACATGATTTCTCTTTAGATGAATGTTTTTATGTGCATACATAAATGCATACACATATATGCATACACAAAACCACATAAATCATTTAAAGTTACATTACACTAATTACACTTGTTTAACACATCACTGTGGTCTTGACTTAAGTTAACACAGGTGGTGCCCATGCTCAAGTCGTTAGTCGTTGCACTTTGCTCTATTAAAAAAAATTTGATTATTCTCTAAAGATGGTATGCTTGAAGTATACACGGTGACAAATTGAGAATTGATTTATTATCTAATTTTAGGGAGCACTAGAACACACTTTACTTAGGTGGCACACAATGTCGTTGGCTTGTCGTATACACTGAGATCACGATGCATGTGGCCTTGAAGTGTGCTATATCCTGATGACGCAGTGTTGTGTTGGAGCATACTAGCCAGTCTATTAGGATCATCACCACAGTACTGTCATGGTTTCGCCCATGTGGTTGGAACAAAGTGGCATCATTGGCTGACTCACCGAGTGCTGGCTGAAGGAGGTGCCTTTCTAACTCCGGCGCGGTACTGCTGCTGACGGTAACACCCGATGTTATTGTCATAAAATATGGTGCTCAGCCGGGGCTACTGGTGTTGAGTACGGCACAATGAACGGTTGGGTTTAAGTCAAAAGTTCTCCCCCTCTCCCGACTCTGTAGACTGTTATTGTATTGTGCTGCCATCCACTGGATTTTTATGCTATCAGGTGCAGCATGCTCGGATCGATAACTAGACCTTGCGAGGTCACAGGTTGAAGCACCCCTGTTGACTTTGTGTAATGCATCAGTGGGCACTGATGCTGGTCGCGCCTGTGCAAGGTAGCACGTGAGACATACAGTCCCTACAGACTATGCACAGGGTCTGTGTGATGCGATGGAATTTCTTGGAGCAGTGTGGATGTGTTGCACTTTTGTCGCCACTCTCGTTAGTGCTGCTACTGGTTGTACGAGGGTGGTGATTAGGCTGGCGACATGGAGAGGGGTTGCAGCTGTCCCTACTGTGGTATTCCGTTTTGGTTACTGACTGGCCGCCCATAGTTAACATACCATGATAATCTCTGGGTGCTCTGATGTCGGTGTAATGGCAACGGAGAGACCTACCTGGCTGTGTGTGCTGCTCCCAGATGTGACCTAATCTGTACATTGTGCAGCAGGGTCATCTCACAGAGGCATCGCGATGTAGGGCATTGTTATGCTTGTAGGAGGTGATGTGGTAGCATCTGGTTGTGGTTGTTTCGCAAAGTGTTCTAAGCATTAAATTAAATTAGAACTAAATAGGAAAGATTTCTAAATAAATGTATACATTTAGGTATGTCCTCAAAAGACCTACATACAACATAATTGGCACTGAACAAAAAAGATAAAACATACAGAATTTCTTTTTGAATTCTGTAATGATTTGTTTTTCGTTTGGTTTCTTCATTTCTCATGGAAATATACATTATTAACATTGGTAGAATGTCCTTGTTCATGTGATAACGGTGGGACCGATAGGTTGGCACGAGTGGACCCCACAGCCAACTCTTAAGTCGTTATTGAGACACTGTTGACTTGTTATAACATTGAGAGACAATATTATAGATTAACGCCCGGGTTTTGGGATCACATGGACAAAAAAATACCTGGGTCACACTAATGGCGTCAGTAAGACATCGATGTCCTGATCAGGTACATGTTTCTGCCTGTTTCTGCCTTCATTTGTGCTGTATCCTAATAGCATAGTTTTACTGTGGATCCAACACATAGATATACGACAGGACTGCTTTGTGTGACCTATATGATTGAATCAAAGTGGAACCTTCGCTGATTCACATGTTGGCTTAGGAAGCATGTACCATCCTCAGGTGAACCGTTGTAATTATGAAATTGATGACTGCATTCATGGTTTTCGGCTCTGCTACTGCTCTTATTTGGCACAATGAACATACGCTAGCAGTATAAGAGACTTTGCTGACGTATTATAATGCACACACAGTTTTTAAATGTATTTTTTGTACAAAAATTATTTCTGTTGTTTACCGAATGTAAATGTTACTGATCACCATCATTTGTTTTATTTGTTATATCTTTTGGTTTATTTTTAATTGTTNGTTTACCGAATGTAAATGTTACTGATCACCATCATTTGTTTTATTTGTTATATCTTTTGGTTTATTTTTAATTGTTTATAATTTTTGTTCTATGATATCCACAATGTAATTGCTCTCTGAAAGATTTTGGAATACCAACGCTTAGGATAAAAAATTAAAAGTTATTAAAATATTTTACAGTTAATTTTAGCATTTTTTTTACTGTATTTGCTTTTAACACTAACAACACTTTGGTTGCGGGAACCTATTTCATTTATGTCAATTACGGCACTAGGTTTAATTATTGTTTTGGGGGAGGGGCGTAATATCCAAATGGTAACAGCCATAGTCTCAATCTGACTTCTGAGTCAGCCTGTCGATTGTAGTGGTAAAGTGTCGAGTGCGTGTAGTGCATTGTATTACGAGTTGCTTGGTTTGTGGGGATTTATTGGTAAGTGGATATGATAAAATTGTACTTAATTTTATTTAATATGAATTGTTTCTTGTTTTTTTTTAAGCTGTGTTTATGAAGTTAATGAGTGGGGCGTATTCAACGTGTTCCTCGAGTTGACACTAAATGGGGTGTGTCTCTTCGTTGTAAAGAATTTCCCGTTTCGCCTGTAGTTAATGCCTGTTAATTGTTCTCTTACGTTGCATTGAATGTGTGTGTTGCTAAGCTTGCGTATGAGGTAATTTCTTGATTGAGCGCTTGGTTTTTTATCGTGTGAGTTTTTTTTCAATTGTACATCCCGGCGCCATTTGCAGATTTGGTAGAGTTGGTTCATAAATGAAAGAAGTAGCTTTGTTTTCAGTATGCGAGCGTGGTTTACTAGTATTGTGTCTAGTTCACGTAATATCAGCATATTAACTGACGCTGTTGAGTTTATCGTAAACATTACACTGTTCTTCGCATTGTTAAATAATGCCGTTTCTCCAGGATGTCATTCCCCCCCTTCTTTATATAAGATGTCATGAATTTACTTTGCCACAACAGTATTACTGCAGCGTAGTGAAATTTAGGCGTTAGATCTGTTTCATTATAATTGTGTGAAAATATCGAAGTCTGTCGTACGACACTATACGTTGTGTTGCACGACACAAAATGTTTTACGTATGGTTTGCATGTTGGGGTATTAAAATTTTTAATTTGTTTTCTGTGGAAAGTTTAGTTTGATTTTGTAGATGTGTAGTGACAGTCTGCATATAAATATAATTATTACAGGATTAGACTATGACCATTGTTATGAATTTGACACACTGTGTTATTTTCTCATGCTGTATGGTTAGTGTTTAATATTGGATGCAAGTAAATAGGTTAACTTTACTGTCAAATTTGTCACATTTTGATTGGTTTTTTTTATAATTAGCAGTTATTGCCTCTTGTATGTGTGAACAAGTCCAGTGCTAACTGAAGTTTTGCCCTGTGCTAATATGAGTTCCGTATTATAAAACAGATTTTACAGTCCTGCGGAATAGCTGTATAATAAAGTTTTATTTTTTATATCTTATGACAAATTTCAGACATAACTGACAATACTATCGTTGCATCCATAGAGTTTAGTGTTTCTCAAAATTTTATTTATTATCCTCTTTAATCAAATAACATGTATTAGTTGTCAAATACAAAAAAAAAACAATTATAATATTACTATATAAACAATATTAATTATATATGAAATGAAATTATTTTTAGATAACTTATCTTAATACAAAAGTGCATAAAACTGAAACACAGTTGACAATTATCAACTCTATGAAAAGCTTTTAAATGTAATTTAAAGATAAAAACTTTGGGTGCATAAATTTTTTGCTTTTATAACTTAAGCCAGCGGAACAGGAGCATAAGGTTATGAGCTTAAAAAATAGCATGAAATGTCATTGAACATACAACTCCTTTCATAATAAAATAAACCATCACGCTGTTGCCTCAGCAACAGTCTCACAATCACGACAGTTGATTCTTAAAAACATTTTTTCTTGACATTGTACATTAACCATAGAACATGTGTGTATCTATGTATTCACAGAGGAGTTTTAAAATTATATTTTTTGATACTAGATTAAAATTTGTGTATTGGCTCACAATATACCTACATTTATGCGTGGGAAATTTACTGAGAACCTAACATTTTATTATTTTGACATTCACATTTGCCACAGAAAAATTGAGAAAGGTATCTTTAACATGGCATATTCTTTCCTCTCAGTTAACTATGCAATATTCCTTTATTTATTAAATATAATAAAATGATTTAAGCTGTTGAACATGGCCTGCAGAATATCTGTTTTTGGGCAAGACTATGGAATTTAGATCTGTAACAATAAGACTATTGCATGCACAGCTGTGACTATGTATGTATTGTTAATTTCTCTTACCTCCTAAAGGAAATAGAGCAGGTAAGCCTAAAGTATTAAAAACTTTCTTTTACATTGTTAATGACTTTTTAATGGAATAGAAACAAAACAACGGAGGCTTACATAGTTGGTTTTTACATTTTCTGGGAAAAATTTCAATTCCCAAAACATTTATTTTATGAGATAATGCATGTACGTGCAAATTACTTCAGAAAATATTTGGGTAATTATCCAGAGTAGTGGCTTTTCTGAAGGAAACTTTCTAGACCAACAAAAGTAGAATTAATGGGTTCTGCACAGCTTACCTTGTTAATATTCAGGAGGGGGTAATGTTAAAATAAGTAGAACGTATAAAAAAAATAGTTAAAAGTACGAGCAGTTCGCTGCTTTGTTTACATCGGACGCCATGATGTTTGGTGAAGTAATGCATTAGTAACTTGAACAAATGCGCATCTTGCAGTCACCTTATTGGCTGTGATGTGTAGACGTCATCATCACTGAATTTTACGTGGAAGTTTAGATGCCATTAGTTGCATTTGAGATGCGAGACAGTGCCATTGTGTAGTTGCGGGCGTGAGTTATGTCCGAATCCGACCGCATGAAGGCTTGTGATTTAAGAACGGAGGGTGCAAGAACTAGTGCTTCTGTGCTTAATATTCGCCTATGTGGCGGGTGTTACTTTGATGTTTTAGTAGATCGTGGTGTTTAGTCGATTGAGGTAAGAGGCACGGCAGTTGAAAGGGTTGAGGACAATGGAATTGTACCCGCCTAACTATCAAGGGGAGTTGACTCATAGACTTCCGGTGTGTTTGACTGTTACTTTAAAAACCTAAAATTGTAGATTAGTCTAAAATCCGAGGTTAGTTTAAAACCCTACTATCGTAGGTTAGATTAACACTCTACAATCCTACATTAGATTAAAACCCAAAAACCCTAGGTTAGTTTAAAAATGTAAAATAGTGATTCACTCATCGTGGGGTTAGGTTCTGTAAGGTTAGGTGGGTACATGTTACGAAATTAGTCATATGTTAATGCCCCTAGTATATTATTGTTCTGCGTAGTTAGTAGAGTGGAAATATATCACCTTCCGGAGTTTTTTCTCTACAGAAAAGCCGCTACTCTGGATAATTACCATGTCGTAGTCGTTACTTTCATCTCGCCTGCTATCCTCAGATTCATGGTCCAGTAGTACCAGTACCACAGGTCATTTCAGAACTGTCACACTGCTTTTTTTCTTTGTTATGTTGATAAGTTAAAGTAATTCAAAATATGATAAAGTTTATTGATTTTTTTTTAGACGGAGCATACTGTTCCTTTTTTGAAAACTGTTAGCACCTTTTTTTCTTTCAATTTTCTGTCATGGTAAACTGATCACTTTTGAAAACCCTGTTTAAGATCTACTTGTATTCACAATGTGTATTCTTCCACTACATGTAAAATTAACATTTCAAAGCGTCTGATTACTTTATTCAAGTGTTGGTCAAGTGGAACTGAAAAAAAAAAAAAACCAAGAAAATGAAATTATGTTGGTATTCACAAATGTTAACCTAACACTTGTTATTAAACTTTAAAAAGACTTGGACCTACACTGTAAGAGCCAAAATTCCTGGCAGCTTGCCTACCTAGATGACTGCACTTGGGCCGACAGTACGGCTCTGCCATCTGCAGGTGGTATTAGTGACAGCCCGACTGTACAAATTATTACAAAAACATTTGGCACACACAGGCCAGCTCGCAACCTATAATATGGAGACATGTTTTTAGAGCTGCATTCAGGCTGCGTCTGGACGTAACTCTCTCCTTGCCGCCTGTATCCTGCTCCTCATAAATTCACCCGCCAGGACTTGTGGCGCTAACTGTATTTCCTGTCATTACCAACTTAACTGGGTATGTGGGAGACGTGCCTTTTAAGATATATGCATGCAGAGGCATTGGCATTTTTCAAAGGTTGATTTTAAAGGTTCTCAATTATCATGAACAGCCTATGAACAAATGTGGGTAATGCAATATTTAGATTTTGGTAATTGTTAAGAATAGCAGCTTTATTGGAGACATAGTTGACCCACAAAATTTATATAAATGGCTTTTGCACACTTTACCTGTTTCATATTTAGGAGGTCGTAATGATAAAATAAGCAGAACGTCAAAAATAAAATAGATAATATTTGAGGAGTTTGGCCGCTTTGTTTACGTCTGACGTCATGTTGTATATTCCTGTTTGCTGTGGATGTCTAGACGTTATCGTATTTTAGTTGCAGTTTAGATGCAATACAGTGCGGTTCAAGGCAAGTGGAGTGTTGCTGCACGTGAGTTGTGACGTCCAAATCCGATCGTGTGAAGGTTTGTGATTTAAGAATGGAGGGTGCAAGTACAAGTGCTTCTGTGCGTGACAGTCTGTGTGGCGGGTGTTACCAAAACATTTGCAGTTTGTTGAATTAACGTTTTTTTGGCCTACCTGGGTGAGTAAATTCACATTCTTCCGGTACGTTTTATCGTTACTTTAAAACCCTAAAAGCCTAGTTTAGAATAAAATCCTAGGTTATATTAAAACAGGGGTGTTCCCTTATATTTTCTGTAGGTGTATTTTTAGTGGTTTTACTCCCCATCCCCCTCCCCACTATCGTTGTTTTTGTGGTTTGCAATCCTAATATGTTTATGCCCCTAGTAAATTTGTAATTTTTGTTATTTTTGGAACAGCCGCTATTCTTTACAATTACCAAATTTTTGTGAATTTAATTATAGGCTTGGGTTCATAGACTTGGGTTCATCTCTGTTGCAGAAATTCTTTGTTTCAAATCATAATTTTGGATTCATAGTAATTACTGACAATGCATGATTATAGAATATTTAAATCTTAAGAGTTGGTTATTATTTTTGTGTGCTATCTGCTAGTTGTGAAAAGTAAAAATAATATGTATATTTTATCATGAAGTTTCTGCTGTACCTCTGAAACTGAAGAATGACACGTAAACAAATAATAGGTGTAGCTGAGCCTTAACTCTTGCTTGTACTACTTTTACAAGGTGCACCAATATGCAGCTAGAGATGTGCCTGCTAATTAATAGGTGTAGCTGAGCCTTAACTCTTGCTTGTACTACTTTTACAAGGTGCACCAATATGCAGCTAGAGATGTGCCTGCTAATTAATAGGTGTAGCTGAGCCTTAACTCTTGCTTGTACTACTTTTACAAGGTGCACCAATATGCAGCTAGAGATGTGCCTGCTAATTAATAGGTGTAGCTGAGCCTTAACTCTTGCTTGTACTACTTTTACAAGGTGCACCAATATGCAGCTAGAGATGTGCCTGCTAATTAATTTTGTTTAACTATAAACTTGGTCCTTCTGTTTTGGTGAATTACAGCTATTATGCTGCAACAATAAATTTGCAGGAGTCTTCTTTGCAGACCTATGCAATGGTTGTGATATGATCACTCTACTGTTGTGGCTTGGGAACCAACAGTGATTGGTATCCCATAGATACTGGAGTGCCTAAGTGTAGTGTACATGGCTCAATTTTATTTCTCGTGTACAAAGACAATTTTGGTATACTTAACCTAGTTGGTATTCTCAGATTATTTGTAGACGACAGTTTTCTACAGTAAAATGGTAATTATTAAGTTTAGTAGATATTGTTACGTCATGGCAACGCGTCACATTTAACGAAAAATTCTCAAACAGCTTAGTAGCCATTGTGCTTTTGCGGGGAAGGGTTGTGATGTCCCAATCTGACAGATTTAAAACTGAGAAAGCAAGAACGAGTGCTTCTGTGTGTTATATTTGCCTATTAAAGAGTGCTTCAGTGCGTAATATTTGGCTATGAACAATGATTAAAAGTTAATAAGTTTTAAAATTAACTAATAAGTTAAAGATTATTAGTTAATTTTTTAAATGGTTAATCCCAAGTATGCATACCATATGATCCATAAGTTGTCATGCAATAAAAAAGGATGCATGAACAAATACTAGAGGAATAGAATTTACAAATGATAAAATAAGAAACACAACACACTTGAGAAAATAACTGATTTATACAAAGGAAAAATAAAGCAGGTGACATACACTGCAGCAACCAACTTCAGTGTGATAAGAATTTGGACACTTTGGAAAGGCACATTAAGAACAGTACAAGAAATTAGGAAAATATTTGCAAAATATTAACATGCTAATTAACAATGGAAGAAATGCATGGATCAACATTACTGAAAGAAGTTAATATTCAAAATAGCAAGAGACTGTCCCCCCAGAAATATGATAATCTACAGGATCTTGGTGTAAAAAATAGTTTGATGTGTTTAAGTAAAAAAAAAAAAAAAGCATCTTGCTTAAAAGAAAGGTAAAGTACTTGCATGTAAAATGTCACTTATTTTCCTTGCAAGAATTAACTTCTCCTGTAGTAATAATTTATGCATTATGCATATTTTAACAAAAATTTACCTTGCATGACGAAACCAACAGTACCTTGGAAATTGTGCATACTGTAATGTCAAAAAAAATTGTTCATCTTAAAAGTTAATTTTGAGAAAGGTTGTAAAAATGGCTTGATATATTTTTTGGTTTTAATCACTTTCCTGATTTTTAATTAGCTGCTTCTTAATTTGTAGGTACTTGGTGTTTAAAAATTTTATTATAATAGAAAATAAATATAAAATCTGTTTCAAGTTGCTAGGAAAACACTGGAACTGGTACTGAATTGTTACAGTAAGTCTCAATGTTTATTTATAACATTTTCTGGGCTTAAGTACATGTGTGTATGTGTGCGTTTCTGAAATACCTACTTTACCCATTTGGTAATTATCTAGTTTAGGGGCTTTTCTGAAAAACACAATAAAAATTTAAAATTATGATATATTTCTACTCTACTAATGATGCAGAACACGAATATACTAGGGGCATCGCTTTAAAATAAGTGCAACATATTTTAAAAAATTGAACAAGTTTGTGAGATGACTGTTTCTGACAGTTTGTTTACGTTTATGAACGAAACGTTTTATGCCAACAAAAGTTGTTTTAATGAATTCAGCATAGCTTACCTAGTTGATATTGAAGCGGCCGTAGTGTTAAAATAAGTAGAACATATTAAAAAAAACTTGCGAAATATGTTTGTTTGTGTCTATTAACGTCAGAGGAATTATACCAGCCCCCTACCTAGGTGAGTCAATTTACATTATTTTGGTGTGTTTACGGTTCCTTTAAATCCCTGGCAATCCTACATTCGTATTTTAGTGTAAAACCCAAACATCCTAGGTTAGTGTAAAACCCAAACATCCTAGGTTAGTATAAAACCCAAACATCCTAGGTTAGTGTAAAACCCTACTATCCTAGGTTAGTTTAAAACCCTAACATCATAGGTTAGTGTAAAACCCAACAATCCTAGGTTAGTTTAAAAATGTAAAATAGTGATTCGCCCATCGTGGGGTT
Organism: Clitarchus hookeri; assembly: GCA_002778355.1. Lineage (NCBI taxonomy): Eukaryota > Metazoa > Arthropoda > Insecta > Phasmatodea > Phasmatidae > Clitarchus > Clitarchus hookeri. Next base: position 485,851 of record NQII01000160.1, read on the forward strand.
AGGTTTTGTTAGGTTAGGTGGGCACATATTACGAAATTAGTCGGACGTTAATGCCCCTAGTATATTCGTGTTCTGCATCATTAGTAGAGTAGAAATATATCATAATTTTAAATTTTTATTGTGTTTTTCAGAAAAGCCCCTAAACTAGATATTTACCCAAAATAACAAACATTTGCTTGGAAACACCTGACATCAGCAGGTTTGAAATCAAATTCATGTATTTGTTGTATGCCTCTATCTCTGTAATTAATGAAGGTAGAACATTTATGCTGATAATTTGTATGATGGAAACTGTTCACTACCTCCACTATAGTCCATACTGTATAAAAAGGCTACTTTTTGACAGCTCTGCGAAAGTAGCGCCACTGTTTACATCTGACTACGTATCCTTCTGCCATCAGCTGATCGGCTACATGGCAAGGATGTTATTTATTTTCATGCTGTCATTATCAGCTGATCCCCTAGTCAAGGTACTGTTCGTGGGACGTTTTAGGCAAACTTGCTACTCAGAAATACGTAGCTGCACTTGTAGTAATAGTAATGTGTACATAAATAATCAGTAAATTGTTATGTTAAAGGGCAAAAATATAAATAATTTAGTAACTACAAAAATTAATTAAAATTATTAATTAGTAAAGTTATGTTATATGTCAAAAATATAAATCACTAATTATATATTTATCAACTACGAAAAAAAATGTGCATGCAGACTAAAGATCTTTAAGCATCAAGGTCTTAAAACATCACTCTTTCAGCATATTTTCAATATTGCCCATTCTCCAAGTAATATGAACTTTATAAAAACAATTTTTCACAGGGTGGGGGAACTTGCTTACTGCTATAACCCAAAGATCATACATAGTAAAGCCCTCTTAGGAAGTTTAAAAATAATACAGCTAATTTTTGCTTACTAAACAGTAAAACGTCTTGTAGGGTAAAATTGGATATTAGTAATACACAAAGTTTTACTGTATTTTGGAACTTCCAGCATGCTCACACAGTGAATCTTCACTCACCTGTACTTACTTTTCAATTGAAGCACAACAGGAAAATGCCACAAATATCCTTCAGAATCACTACAAGTGGCAAACATTCTGTCGAATATGCAACTGTGAGACTTCTGGTTCTGTCACCGGCAATTAACTTCTTGGTAGAATGGAATGTAAATTCTACGATATAGTTCATTTTAAGTGTACGTGTAGGCACCCCATAGACACAGTTTAAAAATGGGGAAATATAACAGATGATATAGTGCAACATATTCTCGTCAAACCATCACTAACCCAAGTGAAACGTGATTTAATTCACATAAAATCACTCTAAACGGACCTAACAATACAGTAAAATATTGCATCATGTTAATTTAATTACTTTAACTTTTCCAGTATGGAATAACTACTCAATTTTTAATTACGTATTAAATTTATTTTAAATTTCACTAAAACATTAAAAAATAATACAGGTTTTGGCTAATTTAACACTGTCAGAATATGAAGAGAATATTTAGTCATAAAAAAAAACACTACCTCATTCATGTCTGGAAAACTTAGATGCCTGCTTTGTACATACAGTCGGTTCAAGACTGGAAGAAACTTTTGAAAATCAACCTTTGAAAAAACACCCTAGCCGTTAGCTACGTTCATATAACATTACAAACAGCGGCGAGCGCGGATACAGTTATGCCGTTAGGTTGCCAGCACAAAGAGAAGAAATAGTTCCAAAGTTTTAACGTAATTGTTAATTTATCGCTTACAAATGGGTGTCAAAAAGAATGGTATATTATTATGCCAATTATTAATGACGTAATGCTAACATACTTAGATTTCAACGTTTCTTGCATAGTCACATGATCACGCTCAAGGTGAAAGTAAGGCGGCCATTTGTTTACTAACCTTCGTAGTCCTTGTGTTGTTGACACATGTGCCAGAGAATTTGTACGATTATCTCGTTTAACCTATAATAATTCATTTATTTGTCTTGTTTTACTATTATTAGGTTTTTAATAACGCATGATTTTAATTTGTTCTCACTTTCTTGTACTAATTCCTGTTGCTTTTGTGTGTTTCGTGCACGTGTCTTTCTTTTGCCACTCTATTCTAACGTTGCAGTATTTGCACATAAGAATTGTTTTCACATTGTTGAAGACTTAGAATCCTTCACTCGCAAACTCTGCCGTCCTGTCAAAAACCGTTACAACCATTTAAAAATAACGTCTGTAGCAATTTCGATCAATACTGATGATCTTGCCTTCGATGTACTGGAATTTATCGAAAGTCACTAACAATCGATTGTAAATAGACAACAACTATTGATTCATCAAAATACTCACATTTTGGGTTTATAGAATGAAACGTTTTTCGCTGGCATTGCATATTCTTTTGTGTGAAATTCTCAAGATTAAAAACTTTACGCTTGTGGAATATCCATTAATAATATATACATGACTTTTATAATGGGTACGTGCATGTACGAACACATCTACATACACAGTGGAATGTAAACATTGCCATGTGACTGCTACATGGCAGCCACATGGCAATGTTTGTTTACCTTTGGTGGAAGGATACGAAATGGGCTTGAAAGTAAATCTTTAGCAGGGCTTTAAGAAAGTCTCTTCCACTCGTGAACCGACTATAGGTCTCATTTGTCACAATACCTCCAAGGTTGAACAGACTTGTCTACTTGTAATGAGTGTATACTTGTGGTTTTTAAGTGCTGTGGTATATTTGTGCTTCTGTGATAACAGCATGTTATTTATCCTTTATTTTTTTATGCTTTTATTGAAATGACTGCACGTTAAAATGTCAGTAAACAACTTTACTGCCCAATCTACATCTACTAGCCATCAAAAATCAACACCTCTTACACGAAAAGCAAACAAAAGATGTCCAACGAAACTGATAACAGTTTTAACTCTGGACGCAATACTCTTGTAATTTTCCAAAAGAAATTTGTTTGAAAATGGATTTTCATTGGTGAATGGCAGCTATCTATCATTCTCAGTGTTGGCGAGGGTGAAGTAATATGAGATGGAGCAGTTGTGGAGTGCGAAACTATGAGTACTCTGAGTAAACCCAATGGCTATGCTGATAAGGCTTTCCAGATGCTAACGTCCAGATTGACCTTGCGGACCTGCCGGACTTGTCATTAACCATTGCTGAAAATGCAGCAAGCATTAATAAGAAATTTAGCGTTTTAAATACATTTATATAAAAGGACAGGAATGTAAGTACTAACTGTGTGGTACTTGTCAAAAGGTACACACGCAAAGGAGGACCACACATTTTTCCCACGGTTGCGCAATAGCAACATTTTGCTGGCTTAGCCAGTTTCATCCGGCAGAAAGTAATAAGACAACACATCTCTGTTTTTTGGCTCCTGCTACAGGCCAGAACTCAGATGCTGGGTATTAGCCACATGCATCTATAACTAAATCCAGGCAGCCCTTGGACCTCAACATAAGATAATCACAGCTTAAAACCGCTCTCTTCAGCTGTACCGGTAAACTTACATTTTCAAAACGGGCGTAAATATAGTACCCGAACACTTTTAATATTAATATTAAAATTAATCAGTACCGCATCACTCGACTGCCACCAGTACAGTAATCAATTGTGAATCCAAAGACTACCTGTTTACTAATATGAGTTGTGAAGCAGATGTTAAAAGCATCATTAGTTACTTATCATTAATTTTAAGTACATCCCCATTTCAGGCAACATAACGATACTGAAGCTGCAAAAACAAACAATTCCAGCTTATCTACAACAAATATATTACTAATGCACGTAATTTAGGAAGCCCATCACCTGGTGGAATCAGAGGCGTTACCTCAAATTTCAAAAATCATAAGTTTGTACAATTTATGTTGTGTACCAATTGTGGAGCGAAGGGGAATTGAAAAACCACCTACTGAAGGACACACCATATTAAACATACCTGCACTGAATAAAATATAAATTGCTGCACTAGACCATAACTAGGTTAAAATGTTATGGTACCAGTGAAATAAAGTTGCAAAATCAGTACCACTTCAGCAAGAAGTTATGGGTGCTGTCATGGTATTGGTATTTTGTAACACCTGCACAGAAAATAAGCAACAGTCATTATTGCTTGGTGCACAATACCTAATAAATGGAAAGAAAGTTGTAGTCTTGGAACCGAACTTTCATGAGCTCTTTTCACAGCTCAATGAAACCATTAACTACTGATGAATATTGTCGCTGTTATCAGAGCCTCATTAACAGTATACTTTTGTAAAACGCAATATTTCCTTATAAATGGTCACAACTGGAAAAATTAAAATGTCATGTTTATTGCACAAGTTAAAAACACAACAAGCACAAGAAAACAATGTTAACTCGAGTGATTACAAAAATTTTGTTTAGGTAACAACTACAAATCAATTCCACACATTATTTTACATGTGCCAAGAAGATATGTTGTGCATACATTTAAATATGAACTGTCTTGCTATTTTCCAGGAACCACACTCCCCACTGTTTTTTACGAAGCCCTGCTCTCCCCATATTCTTGTGTTGTATCTGGAGTAAATTGAAATATTTTTTGGTGAGAATGCATATGCTGCAACTGATTTCCCCAGGGACATGATGTTGCTATTAGCTGGTATTATACTGGTTGCATTGGAGATGATATGTTAGGCTTTAAGTGGCAATTATAGCAACTTGGACTATATATGTTCAGTGTGCCAATGTATTGGTGAGGTAAGTGTACTTTTAAGGAATGGTGCAGGAGCTAAAATGAAGGCTATCACAAGAGTATGGAAAAGTCACGTAGGGTTGTTCCTTTGTTGGCTGAAGTTGTGGCGATGCCGATATTATTTTCTTTCAGAAAGAGAGGATACATTGGTGTTGATTAATGAGCTGGCAAAATATTAAACACAAAAGATGCAGTCATGAATCAGACTAATTGTTCCTAGGGGTTCAAAGAAGTTAAGATGGGAGGATAAAAAAGCAGAATGGGGAATAAATACACTCTGCTGTGGGTTGGTGTATGGGGCTACTGGTTTGTTGTGGTGTGTTTACGTTGTTAAATCAAGACTTTTACATTGTGTATGAAAAAACAGGATGACCATGCCAGGAATACAAACTGGGTCCACCTTAATTAAAAGCTACGACATGCTATTAAACACTCTATGGTGAAAGTGGCACTGCCAGTGGATCATCATCACTGTCGCCTGAAACATTTCCTAGCACTTCAACAATGATGGGCTGCGCATTTACACGGCCATCATGTTGCAACTCTCTTTCACAGTCCTCTGCTATGAGCCTCTCAGAGTGAGCCGTGTACTTCTGCCACCTGAAAGTAAATATGTACAAAATGTGTGATCACTAATATTTTTTGGAAAAAAAAAATTTTGTACAGAGGTTTACAGAGACAAATCATTTCTTTTACCCAACAAAAACATAACACACGTGCATCAGCATGCAAACATGTGTGCGTGGCTGTGTGTTGACAAGTACCAGCCTGCAAGTACATTGCTTCTGTACAAGAAACAATTCAGTTACATGATAAGGTCACCTGGTCTTGACTGTATTATAAATCACAAGGCATGAGAAAAATATGGATTAAATGTGCAATATCAGATTATGTAGGTAGTAAAACACTTATTGTCTAGAAAGTTATTGCAAAAGCTGTTTCAAGATCATTCTATTCTGGAACTGAGATTGCTGAGTATCAAATGACATCAAACTTGTGTCGCCATGCAATAGTACATTTTGCTTCCAGTTTGCTTTACCGCGTGTTCCCATCAAAATTCCCATATAAACATACTAATTGCTGACCACATTCTACGATCGCCAACAGTTTTTCTCATAATATCAATTCAAAGCAGATAGTACATATGCCAAAAGAGTGCATGTATCAATTGTTTTTTAACATGTGAATGCAAAACAACGCAGATAGTCTACAATTGGCACTATTGATATTATTCATATATATATATATAAATAAAAAAATGACAAAAATCAACTAAGGGGTACCCATGCAAAAAAAAAAATTTCATCTGGAAATTTTATTTAAGAAACTATATCAATGTGGATATCAAAATGTTCAGAATTGAATTTCTAATAACCTCTTACCATCCATAATTCGGCATTTTAATTTACTGTCCGAATAACCCTAAATAACATACCTAACTCTTAAACTGCTAAAACCACACTCCCCAGACTCATTGAAATCGAAAGAGCACATTCAAGTACTCAAAGTGCAGTGCTTAACAGGCACATACACACAAAGGACAACACATTTTCCACAACGCGGTTGATACATTATGTATGTGCCTGTCGACAAGTACTACACTGTGATTGTACTTGAATTCCTGTCCTTAAATATATTTTTGGTAGCCTAGCGCCTTACTTGCAACCTTATTGATAGCATTGTTTACATCACGCAGCATTATTTTGCGTTTTATTGACTACGCTTATTGTTACATGCTTACGGCATTTGTAGGTTGACGGTGAGAGAGAATTTTGTATTCTTATTCTGCATTCGTACGTTGGCAACAATGAGAACAAATCACACAATCAAATACACTAGAAACTACTGTATTCGACACAATCTGTAACACTGTATCGAACAATCTGTGATCTTGTTATTGTAAACCGAATTTGGTGTAAGATATGGACGCAGTATTTTAACGGCATGATTATTATAGGAACCTATCAGTTGTGGGTTTGGTTAGTACCATAAGGGTTTCCAAACAGCTTGACATGTAATGGTTGGCACAAATCCTAGCAAATAAATAATTTGTGGCAATTGTATCCAATGGATTGAGCATAAACAAAAATGTTAAAATCAATATTTATTAAATTTTGCTCAATTTCAAGAACAGAAGTTTTTTGTTGTGCGAATGTTTGAGTGAATATTTAACCATAAATTTACTTTAATAATTGTTGTCAATGACATTTTCCAACTGCTTATTCAAACAAATATAAATTTCAAGGTTATGAATGTTATTTCTCAATTCTAAAATAAAAGTCCACATGCAATGTTTTCCCACATGCTTCATATGTCTCTGTTTGTCCAGTGAAAAACATATATTCAAGAATTCACTGTAATTGAGTTAAGAAATAGGAAAAGCAGTAAAATCACCTTGTTAAAATAGATAAAAGCATAGAGCGTAATTTTCCAGCGAGAATAGGTGTTTCAAGCAATAGTTGATTGTGATCTATAAAACTATTTATAGTGTGTTATGAGATGTGCAATATAACTCTTTTGGACAGTTTCGGAATTATTGCACATCCCAAATAGTAAAAACTGCACGAGACATTGTAAGGAACACGAGCTGAACCAAAAGTCTCCCTTGGTACACATTCCTGCTTTTCTGTGCCTTTTACATAACTCAGTCGAAGTGAACACAGTTGTGCACACATTCTCTGATTGTTTCTTTGAGATTTCACATCATGCATTATTTCCATGTCAAATTTAATATGCGCAGTTTTTAGAAATGGCATAATTGTATACACTTATACGAAACAGAATGTATTTTATATAACGAAATATGCAAAAGTAAGTTATAAGTTAAAGTAGCCCTGCGATGATAACCGAAAAAGTTAACTTGAACCTGTTATAAACAGTGCATACTGCCACATAGTTATGTTAAATATCTACAGCAATTATGTAAGCTTGGCTTACTTTTCTGTGGTGACTGAGAGAGGGCTTCCTTCCAGACAGATTTCACGGTCTCATCATCAAATTTCTTCCCCTTTCCTGTCCTACTGTAGAAGTACCTCTTGCAGTCACTCCACACTGACTCAATGGCGTTGTAGTGGCAGTGGTATGGAGACAGCCTGAGGACCCGATGCCCAGTTTCTCCAATCAGAATATCAACTCTGTGTCTAGAAAAGTAACATATATGCAGTTAATTTGTGGACTACATGTTTTGGATCTACAAATAACACAGAGAAATTCTACGCAACTATACTGTTAGTCGGACAGCACATGTTGCAAAGTACACAGCAGAAGTTGTGTGTCCAGTAGGACTGAGCCGATATCGGTACCGATATATCGAAACTGGACGATATCGTAATTATCGGAATTGTGCGCAATTTATTTGTAAATCGCCGATATTATAACCAATATTTTGCCCTAAGAATCTAAGATGATGCCTTTTTCAAGTTGCCATAATTGGATTGCTTTGCTCACTGTTTGGTTTTATTAAAATAATCACTATTTTTAAATTGGTTTTTACTAAAGTACCCAACTGGCTGTGTTTATTTTCAAAGCAAAATTAGGCACGTTTAACATGATTGTTTACTAAACATGTATACAACTAAACAATAGTGGCCACCATTTGTGTTTACTGAATTTTATCTACAGAGGCAAGCTTGCAGCATAAACAGAACTTAACATTTAATCAGCCTAACGCATATATATATATATATATATATAGTATTAACAATAATTAATATTTACCATTACCTCCAAAAATATTTGGTCTTAATTGTTTCACAACAAACCACGAACACGGCAAGACCCAAAAAAAATTATGTAATCTTGTAATGTTGGTTATATCTGCACATTACTGTCGCTTAGCGGCGCCATTCCGACAGTTTTCCTTATTTTTTGTTTGTTTTGTTGGTTTGTTTGCTTTTGCTGTAGTAACATGACTGTGTTAGGTTAGGGTACGAACGTGGTGAAATTATTTACTTGTGCCAGCAATAAACAAATTATATGGCTGGAAGGAAATGTGATTTTTTGAATTTCTTTGTACCGTAAGCAACACGCAAGAATGCAAATCTGTTTACAATACAGTAGAATCCCGATAATTCCTATTGTCAAGGGACTGAATGTTAAATATGAATTATCGAGATATTCAAATTAGCGGGATTACCAATAATCGGGAGCAAAAAAAGAAAAAAATACATAACGAGATTAATGCAAATTGGCTACATATTATGTATATATATGCACTGTATATATAAATCAATAATTACTTCAATAAAAAACACATAAAAAATTTACGTTTAAAAAAACCTGTTATTTTCTTTTGGTGCAAGCCTTGCAGACGGGTATTGTCGATGGCTTTTTCAAGCATGTTCAAAGCAGATAATACTTAATCGCCAACGTCTGATTTTGCTAAGAAATGGCGCACGTTGTTGATGTATTGTTTAGCCACTTTAGGTGTAATTTTCAGCACATCATCTTCGTTATCACCTTCACCATCAATGTCCTGAGATGGAGCCAAAATTTTGCCGTCAGTTAGAATCCCCGTTACCGCTAGGCCATCGTCAAAATGGACGAAATCTTCAAACGTTATAGAATTTTCTTCATCTTGAGGAAGGCGATTCCAATTCACAGGGCATTCTAAGTCTTGTTCACTAACTACTGATGAAAGTTCCACCTTCGTGAATCCACAGCACGAAAACCATTTTTTATTGTGCCTTCGCTAACACTTTGCCACGCCTTGCGAGCAATGTTCATGGCTGAAAATAAGGTGATTTTATGATCCTCCCCATCCTCGATACTGTCAAAGAGTTGCATCCCTACTTCCTTGCGGTAAAAGGTTTTGAACCTTTTTAATTATGCCCTGGTCTAGAGACTGCAGCTTAGAAGTATTGTTGGCAGGCAAAAATACAACATTAACATGACTGAGCGGTGGGGTATTGTTGTGGGCTGTACAATTATCCATGAAAAGCAGAATTTTTCGCTGCCTTTTCTCCATATCAGCATTCACTGATCGTATCCATTCCTTGAATAATTCGCAGTCATCCACGCTTTTTTGTTTGCACGATAGGTCATCGGAAAAGTTTTTATGTTTTTAAAACATCTTGGTTTGGCTGATGTGCCTATCATGAGCAGTCTTAATTTCTCAGATCCATCCATGTTGGTGGCCAACAATATGGTTACACGTTCTTTACTATTTTTTCAGCCATGACACCTTTCTTCCTTAAAACACATTGATCGGTCAGGGAGACACTTATAAAATAACCCCGTCTCATCGGCATTGAAAATGTTGTTGGGCTCATAAGAATCGATTATTTCTCCCAATTCGTCTTTCCACTCAGAACAAACGTCGGCCGATACACTCGCACTTTCCCCACTAAGCTTCTTCAATTTTATGCTGTGCCTTTTTTTAAACCTATCAAACCAACCATCACTCTCACGAAAGCCTTTAATTCCTATTTGTTTCTGCGAAAACTTTTACTTTTTCTCTTAAAATGTTTCCTCCAACTTGTACATTCGAATTCTGTGCTTGCGCAAACACCGTTTTTAGATTCTCTTCTAGTTGTGGATACTCACCAGTCTTAAAGCGCTTTACATTTCTGTCCGATGTCTGGGAGGCGATCTTGTCCTTATTATTCAGAATTGATGTTATTGTGGAAGGAGGAACGTTATCACATTTGGACACGTCAATTTGTTTATCATCACCGGCCACAGCGGTAATGATTTTATTTTTTTTTCTCTAATGGAGAGACACTTATTTGCTCTTTTCGGAGGCATGGCTATGACCGAACTGACTAACTTTTCACTCACCTTGCTCGTTCCTACCCTCTCATAACCGTAGACCGGAGAGCAAGGCGCCTCACAGCCTACTCAGCGTCATTACCTGCCCTTCAAACCTTCCTACGTCCCTCAGTACCCTTCCGGTCTTTTTTACTCTGCCCAAATTGCATAAATCTAGAGCTGGTGTACAGTCTAGGGTTAAAAACATTAAGAGTTAACGAGATTTTAAAGTTGTAAATAAGAATTATAAAACGTTTTAATTGAGCTCGAGCACCAAAATAAATACGTATTATCGAGGGGACCGGAATGCATTGTTTTTTTTTACGAATTAAAGGGATTTTCTTAAGGGACCGGCAAATTTGTACGAATAATTGGGATGCGAAATATCGGGATTTCACTGTATTTGCAAATGTTTGGTTTTGAGAGGCGGTAAATCATCAAGGTCCTATAGCAACACAAACTTAAAACGGCACATTGAATGTACACACCATTTGAAGTGTTATGTTTTTTTTAAGTGTTTCATTGCTTAATGACATGCTTTTGAAGGTTATTTTTATCTTATAAATATGCTTAAGCTTAATATGTGGTTCCTAGATTTATATGTATCGTAATAGTTAGGCCTATCACTGAAACAATAAAAACAATGACAATTAGAATCTTATTTAGGTAAATGTTTAAAATTAATTTTTTATTGTTTGAAACTTGCAATGTTATTTTCCTTGTCAAGGCAATATCTGTAAGTTTGTATCGGCAATATCGGAAAAGGTTCAAAAACCATATCGGCTCACCCCTAGTGTCCAGTATTAAACTTGACATGTAAGCAGATTTAAAAGAGTAGGCAGTGGAGGAATGTAACTCCATTGAGCATAGAAAGAAAAACATTTGGTACAGGTACTGCAAAGTTACACATACTGTGTGGTTGGTTTGTGCTGTGTGGCCAACTCGTACAAGTCTGGACGCGTTGCTGTCTGGCAGTGTTGAATGTCCATCTCTTTGAGCCATGATGTGAGCTGCACCTTAGTCCATTTTGATGTTGGCAACTTCTCAGACTGAAAAAGATGGAATTTGTTAATGAAAATAATAGTGCCTAACATGGTGACAAACTTTTTAACAAAAAAAAAATCTTATAGTCCCTCACATAATTTTGTTTCTGACATACATGCAGTACTTGAATAAAGAATGAAAAGTTGTGCATAGCTGAAAATCTCATGATGTAGAAAATCTCATGATGTACATGTACAAAGAGGTGTACAACTGGAAAAAGTCACCTGCATACTGTGGTAGGCATTGTCGAGAACAATTACAGATGGTTCTTGAAGGCGAGGAAGCAGCTGGTCCTGCAGCCACTTCTCAAACATTTCCCCGTTCATTGTTCCATGGTAGTCGCCCAAGTTACTACCCGGAGCGAAGACAATACCAGCATCCTTTACAAATCCTTGCTCCGAACCTGCGTCAAGGACAATGAACCTCTTCCCCTGGTCAAGGTTCCGACGCTTGCAGGTGTATGTGGTACTATCCTGCCATGTCTTGGATGGAAAATCTGTGTATAAAAACAGAAAATAACATTACATGATGTACATTACTCAATAACACTGAAACCACCATGCAACAAATTTTTCAGAATCTTGTCACATTAACAGTGTCATGTTAGCAGTGAACGGTGTTGTGCGATAAAGTAAATGGTAGTGTACTTTTTAGCGGAATGACTATGACTACGGCCCCACTCTTACGGTACCTAAATTAAATGAGCTTACTAAGTAATTCAAATTCCATCATTTAGCAAAAAAAAAAAAATGTAACAATAAGGGTTAAAGAACAACCTTACGAGAGCGCACTTGTCATGTAACACACATTGCAACATCACATTAATTTTTGTACATTCAGGCTGATTCAAAAGTTTAATGCTAACAAAAATTAAACTAAACCCAAAGCAAAGCTACAGTAGAAATGACTGAACAGACATGCCGTAATATTACGTTGGAATTACACTACAAATAAAAAAGCACTATAATATAAGTTGGGTCTATATTAGAATTATCTTAAATAAGGAATGCAACACTAAAACACTAATAACAATGTGATAAATAGCCAATATTGCAACATCAAAGAAACACCACGTGCAAAGTCACAATGGTGTCGCTGTGAATCGAATGTGTTCACCAAGCAGTGTATGCACACATCTTAAAACTTAAAATTAACATGTTTTTATATTTTGTAGATGATTGGCATACATACTCAATACAGTTTATAAAAACCAAATAATTACTTTTAGTGAAAAAAAAAGTATGCAACTTTATGTTTAAAATTTAAATAAATAATTTTATTGTTATGAACTATTTTCTTTCTTACGGTGCCAACACTAAAATATGCACAACAAAGCGACCAGTCAGGTGATACAATGTTGTAGCAATGATAGTAAAATTTGTTTCACTGCTACGGAGTTGGTGGTTCTGAATTTCGCAGACCTGTCAGAAAGTGGCCTTGTACCGTATGGACCATAACTGCTGGTCACTTACTATATAAGTTTTCCTTCCTTTACTTTAAAATTCTTCAGAGTGCTGGTATGCTCTGCAAGTTTGACAATAACTTGGTTATCTTCAGCCACAAATATTGGAAGCAGTCCGAGTACATACACTAGGAGATAATTTTTGTTTTTTCTTTGGTGTATACATTGAAAAATCCACTACTGATAGGGTATTTTTGCATTTCTGCGAATTTATCATGTATCAAAATGAAGGAAGTAATAGTTCTTGAAACCATTGTAATAACCCCCTGGAATTCTTTGTCTATTGGAATTTTTTCAAGAGTCCAGGATAAAGTAGAAGCTATGAGCCAAAACTTCTCCATAACTAATTGGCAGGTCATACTGAATTCTGCAACATTCACTAAATAGCAGAACTTAGAAAAAAAGACATGATTACAACCAGTTCTTTTTTTTTTTTTAAATTAAGGATAATGTACAGGAAAAATTGCTTGTACACTCACAGCAGTTTTGCCAATCATTTTCCAGTTGGTAGTTTTAAAAGATTAATTTTCTTTTATCAATAACATTTGTGCTGAATTAAAAGTATATTTACTTTTGGTCTTTTTTTGTTGTAAAAGTTTTTTTATTCAGTTTTGTTCCATCTGTCTCGCATAGAGTATGTGCTCTGCGATATGGAATAAATCGAGACGTAAATACATTGTAAGTTTCCAATATACAAATACTACGAATGCAGTGTTATGAAGAGACTACCATAGCCAGTTGAAAAATGTAAAAACTTAAAAGCTTGTAAACTATTTTTAAAGACTAGACATTACAGTCTTAAAGCCTATAGAACAATGCATATTTGGGAAAGTTAACAAAATAATCTAACTGATTAAAGTTAGGAGTTAAAATACATGCAAATAACTGATAAAAGTTTAAGTTAAAACAAAATTAACTGATTAAAGTTAAAAGTTAAATAACTTTTACAGTTAAAATAATCCCAAAGAAGTTTTTCGTCAGTGTTTATTAAAGACAATAAAAAAAATCACAATTGACAGTCCCAGAAAAAAATTACCACAACATGGTTGCTGGATGCCTTATCAGATAGGCCTTAGCATGATGAATTAACAATCTTCTACAAAACCATTTTAAATAAAACTTCGAAAATAAATCTTATAGCACGAATGAGCAAGAAACCAGACCAGTGCAGTAATTGCAAAAACAATCGAAATGTGCATGCCGCACGAGGACCCATCACTGTGCAACTGTGATTTTTGCACAGTGAGAGATTGTATCGATAGATCGCGACGATGACATCTCCTACTTCACAATCGCGTTGCGTGTGACTAACGATCTTCGAATAAGTACATAACGTCAATGTATCTATCTGCATCATGGTGGCAACTCGTCGGCCGTCAATGCATTGCGTATTTTTAAGAAGTTTGTAAAGATATTAATGCCTTTTGCATATATTTCGTTATCTTCGGCCTTCAGACGATTGCAAATTTAAAAGTTCATTAGTTTTAAAATTAACAAAGTTAAAAATTGCACATATTTTTAAATATTAATTTTAATCGTTAATTTTTTAAATCCTTAATCTCAAGTATGCAAATATGTTTGTGTTGTATATGTACGGGCATTTATGTATCTATCTATGTACAAGCTGATTTGTTGTGGGAATTTTTAAATATTGTATTTTATAACTGTCGTTAAAACCCGCAGCTGCGTTTCGTAATTCGTTGCCGCTAAACGTGTATCTTAATTTTGCAGGTAAGGAAAGTGCTCCTGAAATTAGTAGTTTATACATGGAGGTATTGGTCTGACAACGAATCAAACGAAAGTGGGCCATTTGGTCTGTAAATGTTGCTGACGTATGCCGCTAGCGAGCCGGAGACAGCTCATTAGTGGGTTGTCAGTTATGCCAGGTTGTCAGTTATGCCAGGGGTCACCCCTCTCAAACTATGGTTCACCCCTCAACCTATCAAACCCACAAACCCCTTCCCTTTAGTAAAATTGGACCAAATTTTAACATACGTTAAATATTTTTAATATTGGGCATGTAACATTTTGTAATAATTTTAAAGTAATTCTGTAATATTGTAATGTTGTACTTGTTTCTTTATTGATAAAACGATCAAGGATGAAGAAATAAACTTTCGAGTATTGTGGCATGTTTATTTAATTATTATAATTTTCTTTTTAATTTTTTTAAATAATTTTTTTGAAGTCTTATTTTGTTAATTACGCATTTGCGTCATGACTCCCCCTCCCCAACCTGTGAGCATCACCTGGAATGCAGCAAAGCCTTTCGTTCACATTTTGCTAACATTTTTTGAAGTGGCTGGCGGGTAGGCTAATACTGCGTGCACACGTACACGGCACGGGGAACGTGTCATCGCCCAGTTTGGCCGGTTGATGTGTGGGCAGGTTGCCAGGTCAGTGGCAAGGCAAGCGCCACTCCGCCCGCCGTGTAGCTCCGTCTGAGTCGGTCGTCTGTGTGACGTCATGACGCCGCCCGCCCCACTGTCCCGTGTGGGTCGTTGGCCGCCGGACGTGTTGCGATCGATTGTTCCTCCCCGGTTCTTTCTCCTCATGCTTTCAGGACTGGGTCTCGGCTCGTCTGTTGTGGTGGTTGTGGTGGTGGTTTGGTAAGCCCAACTCTCGCCAGGGCTCGAGACTCTTAGTAAAGAAATACTGTGTAAAATCAGTGTACCTTTTACCGTATCTCAGAAAATAAATGTTAACTGGGAATAAGACATTCAAAACGAATAAAATAGTGAAAATGATTAAAAATGACATTTTTAGGGCTCTTATGCGAAGAATGTATTAAGTGGCATCTGTAGTTTAATTAATCCATTCGCTTACATTGCGTGTAATAACATCCTACTGATACTGCTCTAATATGCGAGAAATTCGGCATCCCGGTAGTGCATATCGCTGCCGTGGGAGGGTACGTTGCAGGCTTCCTTTTGGTCAGACGTGACATTGAGTTAAAATATTTAGTTCGGGACTTCGCTTAAAGCTGTTCAAAAGCCAATTTCCCCCCACCCCTAGATCTTGTGGATATGTTATGGTTCCGTGACATGTTGGGATTTGCACTATTAGCTTAATTTAATTGTTGCTGGTTACGTTTCTCGTTTGTCAGGAGCGGCTGACTCTGAATACGTAAACTTACGCGACGCGTTGACGTGTACCGTTTGAGTATAGTAGAATGTCAGTAATGCAACTGTATCCGTCTATAAACAAGAAATCAAGTTTTGACAAAGAAGGGTGTGGGGAGACAGCAGCTACAAAAAAAATATAGTTTCTCTAGTGTAAATACAGGAAGTACTGGCATACAAGATTATTGTGGAATGACTACTAATACTGTGTACATTTATAACAGATATTTGGAGGATTGTTGTGAGTGTGGTTTCATTTCATATTTCTATTTTTGGATAAAATGCGAAAGCTCTAATATTACAAATTAATAGTCAAAATATTATTTATAATCAATAGGCTAATATACATGCATGGAACCACAAAATGCGATAAACATCCTTCATGGGAAAGGGCGATCACACATTTCTTATATTAAAATAAAATAAAAGTTGTCATTTTGTTTTTGAATTTTTTGATTTTATTTCGTGAGAAAAGGGGGGGGGGGTGCCCCAATATCATCTCCCTGCCTCACCACTGTATTTACATATGTATCTTTAATGAGCATAATCTTGTGCTTTCCGTAATTTAACAAACTTTAACGATTTAATTAGTAAATAACCACAGCTGGTCGAATGCACCGTGCTGTTACTTACGTATTATTGCTTTTAGACAAAGTGATTCTGGTAATAAACGTTTTATAACAATAACGTAAGTTGTAAACAGCAATAATGTATCACACAACAATTTCGTCACACGACGGAGATTTGAACTTGAAGCCTAACATTACTTGGCGCAGACCTGCGTACGAACCCACTGAGCTACAGACTACAGAACATCCGTGTGATAATGTGTGCCTAACTCCACATTTATCACGTATTTTATAAAATTGTCTTTATTATTTTATTATGACCATGTTGGTAATTAGCAAAGTTTCCCGTTACTTATGCGTACATTAAGTTTCATTCTGTACATACATAAGTTTTACAGAACCCGTAATCTTTTCGTAAACTGACGTATACGGCTTGAGGTAATTACTTGGGTGTCCGCCGTCTTGTCTACCCCAGTTTCGTGGGTATAGCAGACATTTAGAACACGCTCTACTGTCATGTGGTCTGTGAGCGACGGAGTATGAGAGAGAGGGTGGATGTCACAGTGGCAACGCTGCTGACTCCCCACGCAGCCGCCTCGAAAATGGATTAGCGCTACGCGGTGTCCATACGAATAACTACAGATTCTTACCTGCTGGAGTGATCAGATACTTTAACCTGGGAAAGTCCACTCAAGGTATATCTTTACTCAATGGTATTGCTTCAGCCACGTAGCTATCCTCCGCCAGTAAAAATTCGTTGTAGACTTGACGAATATCTGCGTATCAAGTGAGACTGCGACAGTTCGTAATGGTAAAAAATCTATTAATACAACTGTAATACTGTGAATTCCTATTCCTATTTTGCCCCAAAAAATCGAGAGGTTTCAGTCAGTCGACATGCATACAAATATGGGCAGTTTTGTAATGAGCGTGTGCTTTCGAAATTGTCAACATTTCAGTATTTTATAGTATAGCAAGTTTTCTAATTTTCGTGCATCGTGTGTGTAGCAGTTTTTAGAGTTCTTATGTTATAACATAGGTATCAACTCATCTTCTTAGATACCGGCTTCCTTAACCCCTGTACTCTACTACCGAATTATATTGTGTCCTGAAGGAATCTAAAAATAAAACAAGGAAAATCTGGCAGCTACTGTTTTTTTACATCCAGGAGTAGAGAGAGCTACATCAGCAAACAAAAGGAGCAACGCCGAAATCCACTCCGTACGATACCATTTTAAGTTTGTTTTCTGAAATGCAATGCTCTTCTCACTATTTCGTTTTTATTTTTGCTGGCGTTTTCAAGGTGACCCCATGATTTTCGTTTCTATCTGTGTTCTTTTGGACCAGCCAAGTTCCTACTTTAACTTATTTCGTTGCAGCGTTCGTATTCCTAGGTCTACTTCTTAAAAATAGTTTTTAACTGTTGACGCTGTGTTTCGTTCCCTCCCTNTTGCAGCGTTCGTATTCCTAGGTCTACTTCTTAAAAATAGTTTTTAACTGTTGACGCTGTGTTTCGTTCCCTCCCTTGCAGCTTTCCAATAACCGTTTGTTGCCTCACTTTCCTAAGTTCACTACATAGTAACCATGAATGCCGAAAATAAGTAATGAAATAGGAATAATTATTACACCTTCACTAAGTTTTTACCAACAATTTTCTCGTTTTGACCACTTTAAAATAAATCTTGTCGCCCCCATGGAACAGAGGGACTTTGGGTAAGACACTTGTTGGGAAGGACACGACCTGAATGAGAGTCGGCTTGTAAGTAGTGACAAAGTTCTATTTTTTTACGGCTGTAAAATAATCAAGCGCTTCCGATACTTTATAAGGAAAATATATTCTTTTCTTTGCTTTTATCATCCATATAGTTTTTGAAACAAAAATTCGCTGTGTAACCCTTCGATATTCGGAATTTTATAAACATACGCGCCTTAGGGGTAAAAATGTTGATTCAATCTCGAGAATTTTGACTGAACACAGTCTAGTCATTTAATTCTTTAAAGTTATTTTAGACTACTCTGCCCTGTTTTTAGGCAACACCGTTTCATAAGTGCTTCGATGATGTGGCAGACAATACACCCGAATGGAGCCATTCATGACATAATTAGCCATGATGGGATGAGGATCTGCAAGACCAGTTAATGGTCTGTTGCTGATTGTGTCCATTATATATACGAGTAAATGCTTCGTATCATCAGGACTTTAAGAGAAAATTTACTGATTACTGTGAAAGAAAACTTTACAGAAAATATGAATGGGGAGCGTTCACTGTGTTAAGGCGATGTCACCACAATACACAGCTGGTGTCACCCTTAGCAAATCCTAAGGCTTGGTTTACTCAAAATATATCCAAATATTCAGAAACCTTAAAGCCGATTCACACTGAAGTTAACATAGAGCTCGCTGCATTAACTATCAGGTATAGATCGCGCAGCAGTGTCCACATTGAATTAAGATTGACGCAAAGATCAGTTGACCCAACTTGAACATAAGGTAACATATTGTTATAATCAGTCAGGGGCGTATTTAATTGTTAAAATTTATTTATAATGTTGTAAAATACTCGGGTATTATATAACTACTCATATCTGCTATTAACAGCGGGAGGGGGGGGGATCCTATGGTAGCTATTGCTCAACAGTGAATCAGCTTTCCGATAATAGACTGGTTGATGATAGGTATATCGGGTAAATATTTGTTCCGTGANTTGCTCAACAGTGAATCAGCTTTCCGATAATAGACTGGTTGATGATAGGTATATCGGGTAAATATTTGTTCCGTGATCTCCCACACGCCCTTTTTCAAACAGCGATAGGCCTGCTGGCTTTTATTTGTGGTGGGGGGTATTTCTTAAAGAGTTCTTTTTGTACCATTCCCATGATTTACTGCGAAAAATTGATCTTTCTCGCACGCGGATAGATTTCTTTGCGGTAGTNATTGATCTTTCTCGCACGCAGATAGATTTCTTTGCGGTAAGTTTTTTTTTTCTAAATGGTGTCTCATTCCCATTGGTAGTCCGCAGCGAACACAATTTCTTGGTGGTGGTTTTATATGTTCTAAGACCGCGAGTTCGTTCCACTAACTCTACTTTTTTTACGTGCGCTTATTTTAGCGTGGCTGAACGCTTTCCTCCATCTCTTTGAAGGAAAGTTTTTAAATAATTTTCCTAGGGCGTAAGGTAAGTAAATCGCAACTAAAAAATTCACGTGCACACAATATAATAGTTTCTACCTTGACGAATTAAACGAAATCAGATGAAAATTATTTCGCTACTCGTACTTGACAAATTGTAAAATTTATTTCAGCTAGGTAAAGTTTTCCTGTATATTGTTGCTCTAATTCTTAACCACGTTCAGGCTCCATGTTACGTAATTTAGGTTATTTTTTGTCAGTAATACAGCCTGTGTTACACTTTCTTAACGCTAAACCACGGATCTGATTGTTAAAGGAACCTAACCTACTTATCTTTTCCTCATCCAACTTCAATTTTTTTCTTATTTATTTTTGCATATCTTGGACAGAATTTTTGTGAACTGCCGAGCGTCTATATCGCGCGAAAGTTCATTTAAGGCTCGACGTCACGTCTTCTAAGTAGTAGTATTTCTTGCTATAATTTAATTTGTGTAACTATTTAAGATTTATGACTAGAAAGTTTTCATTCTAAGAGTAGTTTAATATTTTTTTTTGTAAGAAGCAGGGACCTATGCTATTTTATTGAAGTTTATGTTATGCCATTTGTGACAATTCTACGTTGTTAATTCGCATTTTATGTCTTTTAAGTCACAAAAATTAAGTGAGCAAGAAATGAAACTCATTGCGATCGTCTTTTGTGATCTTGCATAGCTTGCTTGGTTTGCGCCTGCACGCGGCTTCGTCCTGCTGTCGGAAAGACTTCCACCGACGGGTTTGGTGGGGGAAGATGTTAGCGGGGAGCGGGGAGGTTGGCCGGTTGACAGCTGTCTAGCAGAGCCAAGGAGCCCGCTGTTCACCCTCTTTTGTCTTTCCTCAAGTTGAAAGGTGTTGAATGCCTTCGTTCGTTCCCAGGAGGGCACAGTTGCGCTGTCCCTGTCCTGACGTACACGGCCAAGCATACGAGCTAGCGTGAGAGCGCGGTGCCTCATAACTGTGCTCGCCACACCAAAAACAGTAATCGTAAGCACACTCCAGTTTGGAAGACCAAATCTAATACGTACACGAAAGTTGTAAAACGCGAACATGCTCTTGGATTGTACATTCAAGTATTCGTGTAAGGTACGTATAAACAACAGGTCCAACACTAGTCCATTAACAGTTACTTCCAAATGTTCTGAAACCCTGCTAAAGTTCTATTTTCAGGATATTCCGTCACTTCATACAAAGAAAGCGGAGAAAATCACACCAGGGCGCCAACTCACCACATTTGTGCGCACTCATTGTAATAATATTTTACATAAGAACTATTTCTTACTAGGCATTACCAACATACGTGCTACGGGCCGCGGTGGCTAAGCGGTTAGCCTACTCGCCTCCCACCAAGCCGAACCGGGTTCAATCCCCGGCCGGGTCACTCCCGGACGATGCCGCTGGTCGGCGGGGATCTCCCGTTCCCCCGCCTTTGCATTCCTGTGCGGCTCCATTCTCGCCTCAATCCCCCTCATCGACTCTCAATATCTCGATGTTAAAAGCTGCCCAGGTCTTCTCACTCAACATACCTACTTGTTATCTGTCTTTATGAATAAAATATTTTATAGATGCAATATAAGTAAAAGTTCAATTTAACCACAAATAAGGTATTTTCATGAAAAAACAAATATAAAACGCTCGTGATACACGGCATATTTAAGAAACAACTAAACAGGTTATACATGTTTTTTTGTGAAGGTTCGATTCTAAAAGTGTGAAGAAACCGCGAATAGACTATACTCTGGATAATGATGCGTCGTATCGGGTCACCTCTATGCGAGGTCAGACTAATATTCTTACGGTGGAACGTGGCGGGCGTTGTCTTTGACCGATGGATTTTGTACGTCTACTACCAGCTACATCTCGGATCTTGCGTTATCTCCATCGGCGCCAAAAATCTGAGCTGGGAAGCGCTGCTCAAATTTTCCTCATTTTTCGCTCACCTAGTATTAATGAAGAAAATATTGATAAAATGAACGTATTAAATACACAAAAATTATGTTGTATCTGAGTTATGCAAATTAATTTTTTAAATAACATTTTCACAGTTTACCAAAACACATTACGCATTACTGATTTGAGCGGAATTAAACGATGTTATCGCTTTTGAAAGAAAATGGAAACAAAGGAAATCCTTCAAAAGTACGCGCATGGACCCGGATATTTATTTCCAATAACAGCTCACGGCCTATCAGTATTTAAATGCTTTCTGTTGCAGTTACATATTAAGTGACTAGGGCTGTAAGATTTTCGCAGTTCAATTTCGTCTAGATATTTAATAACCACATGGGTATCTTTGTAATAAACTGTTCTCGCAAAGTATTGAAAATCTGTAATAACACATTCAAATTGCAGCAAGTATTAGTATTAAAATTATGTGATGAGTCGGTTGAATATTTTGCCATGATCACACAGTAACGTTGTTACTGTTATCCCAGATACGCAGACTTGCCTGTCATGTGAAATGANAATATTTTGCCATGATCACACAGTAACGTTGTTACTGTTATCCCAGATACGCAGACTTGCCTGTCATGTGAAATGATCCGTGTCAGATTATGTAGTGTAAGATTGGTCGCGATTTTCTCTACTATGTCGCATTTGTGATATGTAATATTAAAATATCACATAGTCTGAGAGGTGACACTCATGAGTTTGCTGATCCCAGGAAAATACGAATATGAAAGGCATGGCAGGCGTTTGCTGAAATGTAGCGATGGGGGAAACGTGACTTTTTTAATAATTTGTATTCTGCGGATTTTTCAAACAGCACTTAGATAGTGAACGGCAGTCTGCTNGAATATTTTGCCATGATCACACAGTAACGTTGTTACTGTTATCCCAGATACGCAGACTTGCCTGTCATGTGAAATGGTCCGTGTCAGATTATGTAGTGTAAGATTGGTCGCGATTTTCTCTACTATGTCGCATTTGTGATATGTAATATTAAAATATCACATAGTCTGAGAGGTGACACTCATGAGTTTGCTGATCCCAGGAAAATACGAATATGAAAGGCATGGCAGGCGTTTGCTGGAATGTAGCGATGGGGAAACGTGACATTTGCAATAATTTGTATTCTGCGGATTTTTCAAACAGCACTTAGATAGTGAACGGCAGTCTGTTTTGCAATATAGTGCGATAATGCTACGAAATTAAACTTGGCTATCCAAGTGAAGTCAATATATTAAGAGTGTAACCACACGACGTTGTGACGTTGCACAAATAACCATAAGACACTGAACAAGGTTTGAACACTTTATTATAAATCATAAATTTCCTGAATGGTTAGTAATCATAAAAATACAAGTAAAATTCACAGCCGTTAATTGAGTATTGATCGCAATAAGTAACCATATAATAAGCAAAGATATGAATCTTATAAAACACGCATCTAGCTTGGAGCACCAAAGGAAAAACGCTTACATTATATAAAATACACCTCGATTCCATTTCAACGTGAAGTTAAATTACAATTATCCAAAACTTTACTTTATCAAAACAGCTTTAAAATGGTACATTCTTTCGTGACTCTAGAATATTACTTAGCACCATTTTGACTATATAAAAAACCACAGAACGGAGGGCAGCAAAGACTTGCCCATAGTAGCAAAGACTTGCCCATAAGGTCCTCATTTTCCATAAAACACAATTTATTAAACTATTTAAATAAATTATTGTGGGAGGCGGTCGTGTTGAACCCGTCAAAGCTCCGACCGATAAAAAATATCACAATAAACAAGACGACGTACAATTAAAAATAATAACGCGCTAAAACGATGCAGTCGTGGAAACAGTGAGAACAACAAACATTTTAATCAACTTGATCGGCGGAGAAAGGTCGATCACGACACGTTAAAAAAGGACACACAGCAACGCGACACCATAGTTAAGCCAAAACAGAATTTGGAAGGGAGGCCAAAACCAAAATTTAGAAATGGAACGGCAGTACTGCACACCCAAGGTACTACACAAATATGCCACACGAATTACATAACAATTAAGAAACCCTACCGCAAACTTTTACGTTTTCCACGACTCGCCGATTTATGTGCCCCACCGCTCTCAGCCGGACTAGAACTGTTAGCTCAATAACATCGTCGCTGTGTTGACGTCAGCTGGGCGAGGAAGAATGCGTCTACGCCATACAGTGGAGAGCGGAGATTGTGTAGCAGACAGAGATGAAGCGTGCCAAGCCATGGCCAATTTCAATTTATGAAGCACTTTGGAAAAGGTGATAGGGAGGGAAAGCAGGGAGAAAAAAAAAGGGAACCAGAGCCGAGCAAATAGTACACCACACCGGATAGGTAGGTGGCGCTAATAAACTTAACGCGACGGCGCCAACATCGCAACGTGATGTACTGATCTTCCAATTTTTAGTCCGGGGGTGGGATGTAATAGCTCGAACCACACACATATTCGATATTACACAAGCGCAATTCAGTAATTTTTATATTCACGTTCAACAGCTAAATGCGTATGTGATAAGCCCGTCCAGTTAGGTTGACGGATCCTAACTAATAATCTGGAAATGTCTGTATGAAAACTATAATAAATATTATGTACTGCAAGTAAATACAGTTAATATAAATACTCTCCAGCATAGCATCATGTGGAAAAATTCCTGTGATACGTGGAACTGTACATGTGGCAGTAATTTAAGTAAACTTAACGTATTTAAATTGTAAAGCTTGTTGGAAAAGAAATCATTTACTGAAATCGTATAATGTGTCATCTAGATGTTACCTAGGGCCCCACTTATCGTGAAAATATTAATTCGGCCTAACTCAGTCGGAAGATAGTGTGTTAAAAATTGGCCTCTAGTAGAAACGATTGGATGGATTCAAAAACATATTGTACGAAACTTACAGATCTTCATACCGAAAGAAGGTAACGCAGAACATAATCTTAAACCACATTCATACTATCTTGATTTTTCTTAAAAGTCACAGAATATACACCGAATAATAAACATGATATTTAAAGAATTTCAATATGGAATACATAAAGTAGAAGTGGAACACCCGTAGGTGCTAGTACTGGCTTACAAAAGAATGAAGAAAATTTCGAACTATGTAGCAATATTTTGTAAACCACGTAGGACAAAGTTGAATTTCCACAATGTAAGGCATGTGCCTTGTTGACGGAATGGAAGGTTTAGGAAGTTCCTCAACACATAAAACTGGTTTTTAGCAGCAACTTTAATACGTGGGAAAAGTAACTGATCTGAACATGAATTTTTTGTACTCGTTGACTTTTGAAGTGATCATGTATTAAAAAGATGCGTGTATCTCAGATGTAGGTTACTTTGGCGTCTGTTGACGCTTGTGACGAGAAAATATTTCTGGTAAAACTTTTGTATATTGGAGGCTGTCTTTGGAAATCTCCGGTGACTTTCGCATCTGAGGGAACTTTCTCTAAGGGGCAAAGGTCAGTGTATGGAGAGCGGCGGTTGTGTGTTTTTTTTTGAGGGCAAGAAGATTGGAGCGCTCTTATTTCTGCCTTTCCCTCCCCATTCAGATGTAGCTTGATCTAATTACGTGTAATATTGAAGTTGTAGCAGTTCTTGATATTATCCAAGATTGTTTTAATCAGAATCTTGGAAATCGCCATCGTTCATTTGAATGGTTTTAGTAAGGTGGTATATAATATTAGTAAAGTCGTAGTTTGAGCAAGGTGAAAAACTCTTGACTTACTAATGCCGGCAGAAGACTCATCCTTTTTATTCCATTGTTGAAGGGAAAAAAATGCACGTGCAGTGGCGCGAGAATTGTTAGTCTTATGCATTTTGCTTGTTGCAGTATACATTTCCGCGTAAAGTGTTTTCGAATGATGTAACGACGAATATTTTTGTAACATCTATGCTAAAACGGCTGCGTGAGAATATTCACTAATATGACACACCCAGGCTTTCAAGAATAAGTAGTGTGAGTGTGTAGCAATTCAGTTATCCCGACGAACATGAAAATTTCGTAAAGGAAGTGCATCTGAAGTCATATTTAAAGCGTAAAATGACACTTGAGCTACGAAATTATTCTAGACATTCTAAAGAAAAATTGCGTGTTAGTAGTAACAAAACGACTTATTTGCTCAAAAATTAATGTAGTTTCATACAATTTAATTTTGACCTTTAATTAACTTACCTTAAATCTGATGTACTAATCCGGTCTTGAAACCATAAGTCCATTCTAATCATATAATGTCCTGTTATCATTAATACTAAAGTTTTAGTGTGAGTTAAATGTGTACCAATATCCGGGATTGAAATTGAAATCTCTGTTCTTACATGTATGCACAGTAATTTATGTGTCTAGCTGTAATATATATGTATACACAGTTTGCGTCAATAGTTGAAGCTGCTGTTATTTTCTTCAGATAGTATATGAAGATTGGCCATAAATTAGACTACGTTGCCACGTTGGTCTAAATCAAGTAATTTTAGTTATAATGGAAAGGAAAATAGATCTTATGAGCTGTTCTGAAACGAATTTTAGGATTTCGGTGTTGCGACATAATACGCACGAAAACTGTTTTACCACCAGTTAAATATTTGAGTGGCATTGTGATTTCAAAATCAATGTTACGTTCTGAACATCGTCGAAGATATGTTTCTCGCAAACCTAATCCGTGATGTTTGGTATGTGCCGTAGCACAGACGGTTATCTGAAAACTCGCGGATGTACTGTGGCTGCGGGCATCATACATCCATCACGCACGCGTGGTCGTCATTTGTGGAGGTGGTGTTGGCTCCGTTAGGACATTTTAACGAGCTCTGAGACTGTTCCATTCCCAAGACCACGCCCATTAAAGCCATGGCGCTCGTTGTGTTCTTTCGACAGCTTCCGCCGTATTTTTGCGAAGTTACCGCTGTGAAGTGGTTAGTTTAGAGGGTGACGTAAGTGTCCCTTCATGGTTACTGCCAACTTTTCTGAAGCCCTGCTAAAGTTTTACTTTCAGAATATTTCTCAGCTTCGCGCAAACAGTCTAGAAAATTACACCAAAGCGACAACACACAGCTTTTGTGCGTTTAGTAATATTTTGCATGAGAAAGATTTCCTACTAGTCATTACCAACACACTTATTTTCTCTCCAGTTTCATTGATATTAAGAAATATAATTAATAAATAAAATATGAGTAAAAGTTTTCTTTCTATAGTAGTAGGAAAAGGAGGTTTCAGCACAAACTGGCTCCTGGCTGGGGACGAGTTGGCTGCCAATTTGAATGATGTCACGTGGCAACCTCGTATGCTAAGGATGAAGTGAAAACTCTGAGAAAATCCATTAGCCTCGCCGCTTACAGCGGGAACAATGACGAAAAGTAACCATGAACTTGACCTTGTTGGAAGATGTCATGCGACCTTGACCTGACCTTGTGAAGTCATGCGACATTGACCTTGGGCCATCATATTGAACAAAATCTACTGCTTAAAAAAGAATCAAATTTTTTTTAGAAAAATTTAAAATCTCAGAAAAAAAATCAAGCCATTGTCTTCGTCTTCGACGAAGCTGAAGACTGGGGCCAGTCGCCAAGGTCTTCTGATTTTTTCATCAAAGGTTTAGAAATGCTGACCAACTATGTTCATAACCTGGCTTAAAGCTTCTTGACCTTATCGCCTTGATTGCAGTCAGAAGTGATGTATGTGATATGAATTTGGTGGGTGGAAAATGTCGGGAATCTATGTTTATAAGAGGACTTAAAGTATTCTTGTCCTACCACCCTGTTTGTCATCGGAGGTGATGCCTATATGAATTTGGCGACTATAACTTATGTGGGTGGGAAATGACAGCCAACTATGCTTATACGACGGGCTAAGGTGAACTTGCCCTGCGATACTTTTCGTCGTCGGAAGTGATGCCTATGTTATGAATTTGGTGACCAGTCTCGGTGGGTGGGAAATGGTAGCCAACTATCCTTATACGAAGGCGTACTTGACACTACCATCCTGTTCATCAAAGGTAATGTTTATGATATGAATTTGGTGCATATAGTTTCGGTGGGTGGGAAATGGTGGGTGACTATGCTTATAAGTGGACCTTAAGGTGCGTTTGACCCTGCGACCCAGCTCATCGTCGGGGGTGATTACCTATGTTATGAATTTGGTGGCTGTGTCTTAAACGGTTCGGAAATTACTGCTAACTATGCTTATAGTTTGATTTAGTGCATACTTGACGGCCGCACGGTGCGACTCTAGGCTAGCGTGCGTGGGCAGGCTTCACTTCGTGTCGCACGGGTGGAATGGCAGAGCATGAGACTCGCTCCTCCTCTGGCCAGGGTTCCAGGTGAAAGGAGACCAGAAGGAATTTGAGAAAACCAAGGTGGTAGCGGACGATGGTGATGACAGAACATCCAGGGTGGAGGGCTCGGAAGGCAAGAGAGGAAAGTGTGAAAATAAATAAGACCGGAAGGAATGAGAACCTCGAGGGATAGAGCAGGCGAGAGAGAACGGGCATTGGGAAGATACTGGAAGGAATGAGAGAAGTTGCATGCCAGGGCAATGAACACGAACATTCTTCAGGCAAGATGGATGGTGATGGCATAGAATGACAGCGTGAATGATAAGGCTACTCCTCACTCCCCATCCCAAAAAAAAGTCACGCAGCCACAATTGGGGGTTATGCTATTTCGGACTGAGTGACTCGTAGAAATTTTGGTAAGGGACATTTCTGCGGGAAACTTTTCTAGTTTTGAGGGAAATTCGGGAAATTTTAGACGTTTTTAAGGAAAAAAGGGAATTCCAAGGGAAAAGGGAAAATGGTCGCAGCTGGCGAGGAATGACAGCAGGAGGTTGCAGCGTGACGTCATCCAAGGTTGCAGCGTGACGTCATCCAAGATTGCCGCCATCTCGCCCCCAGCCAGGAGCCAGTTGGCGCTGAAACCCCACCCCCCCTTTTTTTTACTACTATTTTCTATGTTAACAGAATTTTTTTACAAAATTAATTTTCAAAATTAACGTGTTTAAAAGTTTGATTTAATATTTCAATAGTGTGATTTAACATTTCAAAACTTCCAAAAAAATATTTTTTATCGCTTATTTCCTGGTGGCCATGTTTGTTCATGGAGGCTACCAAAGCCGATGCCAAGGAGTCCGCCATGTTGGTTATGGCTCCCGAAGACACCGCCCAGTCATTATGTCATGCGCTGGCATTAAGGCTGCTGCGGTGATGCAATGGGTAGAGCGCAACTCTATGCTCTTGCATTCACACACCGACGATGGCTCCCAACAGACACCAGCCTGGACATAGCTTCGGGACTTCACGCTCTCGCATTCCATTGGAAGGGTGCAGCGGTGATGCAATGGGTAGAGCGCAACCTCACACACTCGCATTCATGCACCGACGACGGCTCCCAACAGAGATGCCAGCCAGGACATAGCTTCGGGAGCTACGAGACTTCACGCTCTTGCAATCCATTGGAAGGATGCCACTGTGATGTAATGGGTAGAGCGCAACCTCACGCTCTCGTATTCATGCACAGACGACGGCACCCAACAGAGACGCCAGCCACGACATAGCTTCGGGTGGCTACGAGACTTCACGCTCTCGCATTCCATAGCAAGGGTGCCGCGGTTACGCAATGGGTAGAGCGCAACTTCATGCCCTTGCATTCACGCACCGACGATAGCTCCCAACAGAGACGCCAGCCAGGACATAGCTTCGGGACTTCACGCTCTCGCATTCCATAGCAAGGGTGCTGCGGTGATGCAATGGGTAGAGCACAATTTCATGCTCTTGCATTCACACACCGATGGCGGCTCCCAACAGAGACACC
Organism: Clitarchus hookeri; assembly: GCA_002778355.1. Lineage (NCBI taxonomy): Eukaryota > Metazoa > Arthropoda > Insecta > Phasmatodea > Phasmatidae > Clitarchus > Clitarchus hookeri. The sequence goes on from NQII01000160.1 coordinate 515,444, forward strand.
AGGAAGGACATATCTTCGGGGGGCTATGAGACTTCATGCTCTAGCATTCCATTTCAATGGGTGCTGCGGTGATGCAATGGGTAGAGCACAACTTCATGCTCTCGCATTCACAGGGGAAGGGCAGGCACGTCCCAAGAGATACACCTTAGATGGCAAGTTGCCTCGGGCTACGGGACTTCACACTCTAGCACTCTATTTCAATGGGTGCCATGGTGATGCAATGGGTAGAGCACAACTTCATGCTGTCGCATTCACAGGGGAGGGGGCAGACGTGTCCCGAGAGAGACGCCTGCCTCGGGCTACGGGACTTCACGCTCTAACATTCCATTTCAATGGGTGCCGCGGTGACTCAATGGCTCGTCGCCATGGAAGGCCGTCTGTTCGCCAACACGAACGTACTGTACACCAAGCAGGGCCCCTAGCTGAGCAACGTATCTGGCGATGTTGAGAGACATGCCTTAGATGGCAAGTGGTAGATTTATCCGATTGCATCGAATACAGGTCCCTTACGACCCTTGCCACAACATTGAGAGATAATCTGCGTGTAGCGACAGAGAGCGCCGACAAGCTGAGTGGTGTGGACGCCAAGCTCACAGTAGTCGAGACAATGCTCGGGCAGTTCGACATTAAGAGTTTTACAATCCTACTTGCGAAACTAGACCAACTTAATGTGTCAGGCGCAGGTTCGACTATGTTAAACACATTACGTACGCAGCTGGAGAGTGTAGGCAGCTTAGAGACGAATCTCAGCAAGATATTGGAAGGGATGACGAATAAACTTAGTACAAATCTGCTCGAAGAACTCGACATCCCGAAATCAAACTTTGAGTACGATTGGGGCGGCCGCGGTAGCGTAGCGGATAGTGTGCATGTAAAAAAACACCACGAACTTTCACTCCATTGCTATGAGGTGTCGCAGTGATGGAACGGATAGATGACAAGTTAAATGGCACCCACTAGCATTCCATTTCGATGATGCCTCGGTAGAGTAGTGGATAGAGTGCACACTTCGTGCTCCTGCATTCACTGGGCAGGGGGGCAGGCGGGTCCCTAAGAGAGAGAGAGAGAGAGACGTCCGCCACGTCTCCATGACATATATGCTGCAGCCAGGCTGTATGATCAGTCGGTATGCAAAAAAAAAAAGAAGTCGTGCAGCATACTTACATACATGTATGCGCGCGTCCACTTCCAAGACACAGGTGGCAGGCTTCATCGAGAAAATACGTGTAAATGTGAAGAGAGACGTGCCGTTGCACTGGGTGCCAGGAGGGGGGGGGGACACATGCACACACCGGATGACTTAACAGGCCGTCAGCGTAAAGTAGTTCTCGCATCCCAAGAGGGGCAGAGGCGATGCAACGGATAGAGCGAGTGCCGCGGCAGTTGAGTCGTGTCCCAAGTGGAAGTATTAAAAAAACAAAACTCAAATTTTGTTAATAATAATAATAATAATAATATGTTATAGCCCCCGTCTCTCTGAGAGAGAAAAATATGTTAAATGGTTTTACCGTCACTTCCCCAGTGCGAGAGCGATGGATATATATATATATATATATATATATATATATATATATAGCCGGGAGGGTGATCTGAGTCGTCCCAAATCCGAGTATACTTAAATTGTTTCATACTTACACATGTACAGCAGACCCGTTCGTTGTAGGTCTTGCTTCCACGACGTCTCAAAAGATACTATATGATACAATGCTTAGAAAGGCATATTTATTACGCACATCCCAGCCCCCCCTCCCGACGTGAGTTTCAGAAATTTATATTTAAAAATATGTAAAGTAGAGAACCAATCATACTTACACACGTACAGCAGACCTGTCCATTGTAGGTCTTGCTTCTACGAAGTTTCACGAGATACTATATGATACAATGCTTAGAAAGGCATTTTATTGGAAAAATGTATTAACAAATACTTAAAGTAGTATGATTAAAATTATTATTAACGTCCCAGGCAAGGACATGCAAGGCAATGGCTGCAAGCAGCACACACATGAGTTGCGGAAATATATATATATATATATATATATATATATAATGTCAAGTAGTATCCCCAGGCATTGGCGACCTCCTCGAGAAATTGTTGTTCGGCGTGTACAGCCCCAGGCAACGAGTGATTTTCCACACATGAAGTGTGCAGCTCCACCGAGAAAAAAAGTTTTTGTACCGAGGCGACACACACACACACATTTTAGCGCGAGTGTCGGAAATATTGATATTACGCTGCAGTTAAGCTGTGCGCAAAAGCCGACGACTCGCCGAGAAAATACGATTCACACACCACCATCGCCCAGACGCCGCCCACAGCAGTCAGTACAACATTGCATGCAGGCAAGAACATGCAGACCTCCCGACTGCAAATCGCACACACACACACACACGGACATGTTTATTTTTACATATGGTTCTCTCAACCTTTAAACGAAGGACAACAAGTCTCCATTTGGAGAACACAGAGTTGTTTTATTGTCGTGGTGCAATAGGTGCTTAATTCAACATATTGTTTTCCAAAGGTCTCATCAAAAGATTGGCCGCGTAAGTTACACCAAAGGGAAAAAATACATACTCATTACTAGATATTCTGAATATATATATGGTTTCTACTGTTGGGAGCGATTCCATGATCGCTTTAGAAACATATTAATGTAGGTTACTTACCCTTGTCGAAATCACTGCCACAACCAGTCTACTTACGCCTAATGCAAATACTACGAGCAGTGGCTGGGAGGGTTAATCTTAGTGTCTTCCCAAATTCGATTATCATTTAATTCCCCTCCTACGAGGCCGTATACTTCGTGCGTTTGCATTCCAAGCAAGAGGTTGTCTCGGACATCGCACGTCTGCATTCCAAGCCAGGAAAGTTATCTCAGTCTCCACAACATATGTGCGTGGGTTATCTCGGACCATACACAATGATAAAGCATTAAAGGCAACGCACACTACTATGAAAACAATGGTGGGAACAGTCATGTCACTACTGTAACATATCATTTCCATATGCCTACAATGCGAAGAGACACATGAAGTATAAAATGTAAGCTATCACTGTAATAAAGTGAGAACACCACAGCGAATAAAGGAACCTAACATGCTATGCGAGGCTGTCGTTCACTGAGGAAATCCGAGACACGAAATACAAATTGCCATGTGTATAGTATATAAGCGAGCATCACGTAAAATTATCATTCTGTTGTCGAGTGCTGTTGTGAAAAGCAGTCTTGTTTACAACAATATGAAGACTCACCATCGCCAACATCGGCATCAACATCAAGGCATACTGAAGAGCCACTACACGCATTACGATATCATCGTAACTACTACAATCGTGCACCCTGCTATAATATGAGGACGGAACCAATAGCGGAAGAATTACCGTCTACAACCTGGCCAACAGCAAGGGGTCCTGAAGAGCAGATGCAAGCGATACGCCATCAATGTAACTACTGTTGAAATACTTTTAACACAAGGTATATTTCACGTCGGCATGAAAGTTGCCATTGCATGTTCAGCCCGGCATACAAAACATTCCACTGTAATACCTGTGATGTCATGTTTGCCCGAAGTGATAATGTGTATAGACATAACAATACATGCAAAGGCTATGTTCGTCCATCAGGAAGCGAGTGCAAGTATTGCGGCAAGAAATTCAGGAAGCGTGGCTGGAACAAACAACATGAAGATAGCAACTGTAAATTTGCTACCGTCTACAAGACCTACCCATGTGATAACTGCAGTGCAGTATATTCGAATAAGAGCAAATTGACTGCTCACAGAAGATATTGTTCTTCTTCTAAATCAGTCAACATAAAGGTTTCGCTCGAATGAACACCATTTTGAGCATGTATCAAATGTGATTATGTATTTGTATTATGTCAAGTCTGAAGGTAAAAGTATGTAAATGATTTCGGTGTTATTCATTTATGTTAATCCTTGTCAATATTAAGTTCACCTCCACCTCTGAGAAAAACCAGATTTTGACAAAGTCGAAAATATAATCAACTGTAAAAAATATTAATATATTAATATAAACGATCACCATAAGTCCTACAGAAGGATGACAGCTCGAGTCATAGCTAACACGGCTAGCTCTTAACAACAAAACATAGAATGTAAAAAATTAACGATGTTTTACAGTACCAGACTATTCTGGACAGTACAACAGACTAGCAAATAACGTCCTTACAAACCAACTGAAATGGCCAATATATTCAGTGTAGAACACGAGCAACAGAACGCGACTGTTGCCATATGCTGCGGAATATGTGAGACAGCTCAGATGGTTGGGTGACGACGTAAGCGCCGTGCAGGTCTTGTCAAGTTTAACGAATAACACTAGCCAACAGAGTGTTATGTAAGGCTCCAAAGGTCACACAGCCCCTGCTAGGTGCACGATAGCCTTCAGCCGACATGACTGAATTCCGACGTGCAGAACACTTACCTATGTGTAGAAACACACATTGGAACCTAGTACTCTGACTCAGAGGTATCTAACAACCTTACTATCATGGAAGAACATTCATGCAGACATGATTCGTGAACCTTCTGTGAAGAGTGACGATAAGTCTAGCAGCATAGTGTTGCAAAGACGTTTATGACTTGGTTGAAAGACATATATATATATATGAAAGCATATACATAAATATAATTAAGGATGGATAACTTACAACAAACTGAGATATGTTAAAAGCAAAAAAAAAAAAAATATGGACGAGTTGTATGCCGAACGTGTGAGTACCCCATGAATACTAAAGACGACGAGCAGGCAATATGAAATAATCTAAAATATTAATATGCATTGGCTGTAAGGACAAGCTGTCAAATAGCGAGAGTGTATAAACGGGCGGATATGTTCTGGCACGGTACGAGTATAGGCCAAGACCTGTGACTGAATGTAGCCAGCAGTAGGTTAAAAAACGAGACAATTTGTAATGACTATACACTGGTCGGCGACACGCAGCATACAGAATGCCTTAGGTGAAATACATCAACATGTTTGCTGTCCTTGCAGTGAAAATTCCCTCTCATCTTGTGACATACAGGACAACACGTGAAAGTACACTTTAAACTCCTTAACTAACATGTTAAATTTTATTTAATCTGGTGCAACAGAAAGAATTATCGGTCAATCGAGTACTTGTGCCTCTATAAAAGTAGGCTCTCTTAGTCCATTGCAGAAACAAACAGCAGCCAATCATAAAGTGCTGGTACAGAGTAGATAAGAACATAGAGACGAAACTGTGTGATGGTTCCTTTGATGTAGACTTACCCATTCGCTTATTGGCTGCGAACAGCTCCGGGAACAGACCTTACTGTATGTGTGACCGGCTACTGTATGCTACTATAGGTTTCGACCGTGTGCATGACTGTTACTTCCAACTTAAATGAGATACATTTAATACTCTCTGTTAAAGTGTTGTGCGTTTTGGAAAGGTACACTCTACCCCTCTTGTCGGTAATATAATAATACGTTTGTTTTATATATCTACTCACCACCACGATGCAGACCAAACACTTACCCCAAAATATATATTAGAGTAGCATGTGCCAGGGAGATGCCGTGTTGACCCTGACGCACATGCAGAGCACAGTGGACGGTCGGTGCACAAGTGATCGTTGAGAAAGCTGCGAGGGCTATACATATCCCTTACGAAAAAAAAACCGAATTGGAATGGTAGAGCATCAGACATGTCTCCGGCAGGCTGCTAGGTAAAATGTTGTTACAAGGAATATGAGAAAACCAAGGTGGAATGACAGTTGTACTGAGCAGGATGGTCTTGTCTAGCACTATTTAATGTCTCTTAGAGTATCTCATCATGATATTGACATGAAAAAACACATGACATGTTCAGCCAATGGCCATCTTGGATGGTGTCATCTATTTTAACGTTATTCATTTATCATATCAATGCTAATATTAGGTTCACGTCCATCACTAGGAAAAGCCAATTATCAGATTTTGTCAAAGTCCGAAAGAGAATTAACGTTTTTGTACAGTTCCAAGGCACGAACTCTGNATCATGATATTGACATGAAAAAACACATGACATGTTCAGCCAATGGCCATCTTGGATGGTGTCATCTATTTTAACGTTATTCATTTATTATATCCATGCTTATCGAAGGATTCTTGAGACGATGGCGATCTTGTATGTCGTCATAGTAATATTATTTTAGCATTAGTCATAACCAATCTAATGCTGACGCCTCCCTGCTGACTTGTAAAAAAAAATTTGACCTATACCTTTGAGTACCGACATGGTAATGCAATTAGGAAAATAATTTGACCTTGACCTTTGATCACTGATGTGATATGCACAAGGAAAATATGAATTTACACCTTGACCTTTGATCACTTACGTGATATGCACGAGGAAAATATGAATTTGACCTTGACCTTCAAAAATCACAGAAAAATCGTAATAACTTCGACGATGGTGCAGCTATCATCGAAGCTGCTGCAGACAGGAGCACGAAAACAACAAAAATTTGGGTTAGCGAGCGAACTGACTGTAGTTCGGGATCTGGTTGACAGATAGCGTTAAAGGGCGTGTTGTAATAGATGGCGTTGTAAGACTTGTCAACTACCTCAAGAGGTAGCAGCACTTTGACCTGCCTCTTGATTTCATCTTTGTAAAAGTTCACTTTTCTCCTTTTATTGGCTCAAAAAGACAATAGTTTGAAATATATTTCGTCAAATGATTCGAAAAATTTATTTAGCTATGCCCTCCGATATTTCTGTAGGCTTTTGGAATTTATATCACGCATGTATGGAAGGTGTGGAGAGTGGAGGTATGACATAAAATTATCTGCCAACATTTGAAGTTGCATTTCATTGCATGTCAGTTTCATTTTGATCACACATCAATTATTACTTTAGCACGAAGTTTAGTTTGTAACACTAATAACAGCTGGTTTGTGAACACTTAAAATGAAACGTATTAATTAATCTAGGAATTATTTCTTATCCGCGTATTTTCTGCTCGTTTGATGTGCGTCGGCAGTGCAGTCAGAATAGCCAACGTAATATTAAATTTCATTCGTTCATGCATCAGCTTGTACATGATTTTGTAAATGGCACATTGTTTGTTACGTATAGGTTATGTTGCCACTCACTGACTGTCAAAATCTCGCCAACTTATATGAGACAGACCATATGTGCCCGACAGGCCAGCAGTCCACGAGAACTGTGGCGCGATTCTCATTCACTGTTTCGCTTATCGGTAGCCGATGTACGTAGTGTAAACAATAAGCGGGGTGGAATTTGCCACGGTACTGTGTGTACTGGTCACCTGCCTATCAGGATATCGTCAAAACTCCACTACGCTCAGCTAGCGATGCTTACGTAATTGGACTCTCGAAAAGCGGGGAATGAATGCTAATTGCGCCCCAGCATAGATGTCCTTGCTGAAAACTCTAAAAATCAGCTTTTTAAATGTACATTTTCTGTTACAATTTTGTCCTAGTTTTTTCACGTCGTCCGTGTATGCAACATTGTTGCTGTCCATGCCTTTTTTCTGCACGTAAGTTGACATTCGTAACTCTCCTCTTGAAATTTTGTGTGATATAAATATTATACTTACTAACCTTTGAAATTCAAGGACATTTGTTTATTTATGGGTAGTTGGTATGTGTTCCATACCAACTACCCATAACTGCCTCTGTAATTTGACGTCAGCAAGTGAAATAGTGCCCTATTCCAGAAAGCAATTTTCCACGCGACATTTGATATTACTGTTAACTGCCTAGAAATAAAAGTAAGTAATGTTATGTTCAAATTTTTGTACTGTTAAAACATCCCGTAAAATAGAAAATGTACAAAATTACATTCGCCACAAATTATTCTAATGTAATGTCCGTCGCTACCCACAACTATTCGTGTCCGTTATTATGTTCACTGGAAGAATTATTGAAAAACGCAAGAACTTGGCGTGCAGTGAAATAGTGAACGTTAATGGCTCGTGCGTCCAAAAGCTTATTTCGTAACCCTAAGAGCACATTAAAAAAAAAATTTAAGTTATCTTTTCTCCATTTAAAGCATGCAATTATACTCTCATTATGACTGTACGAACGTGATTGTCGCTGATGGTTTGCGTACACACGTTTTTTGATGCCCAAGGTCTCGCTAACAACAGAGTATTTCGAGACTCGATAGATGGCATAGTTACGGACCGAAAAGGAAAGTGCCGTGACCTGCATGCATTAAGGATCTATCCCGACATTTGCCTGGAGTGATTTCGAAAGAACACCGAAAACACGCATGGTCGGACTGGGATTCGAACCCGTGTGCTCCCCAAATGGACGTCCATTGCCAACCATTGTGCCACCTCGCTTTGCTAACTTGTATATTGAGAATGAAAGTTCTCCATAATGTCGTTATAAAAGTTCATATGATTCTTTCTCGCCTGGATATCGCGATGGTAGTGTGGTTTTAGTTTTAGCTCTCGTACAACGCTGCGGTGTTAGTTTGTTTTTAGGTTTTTGGTAGTATGACATTCAGTGCTTGCCAGCTACTTGGAATTTGCGGCAACCTACATCTACGTCGCTGGTAGCACAAATATTTCCATGGATTGGAGGTCGCGGTGGCTGAGCGGTTAGCCTGCTTGCCTCCCACCAAGGCGAACTGGGTTCAGTTCCGGCCGGGTCGTTCCCGGATTTTCGCAAGTGGGAATCGTGCTGGATGATGCCGCTGGTCGGTGGGTTTTCTCGGGAACTCCCGTTTCCCCGCCCCATCATTCCGGCGCTGCTCCATAATTCAATCACCCTCATCGGCTCTCAAGACCTCGCTGTTAAGAGCCGCCCAAATCTCTTAACTCACTACATCAGTGCTATGGGTTGCAGATGCCTTTTGAGCGCGTCGAGAAATTTGTCCCGCCAATCATTCCCGTGCTTTATTCAGACTGCAGGCTTCGACAGTGTATTGAATAGTCTCTACGACATTGCGGAATTGGCTATGGCGCTTATAAAGACTGGGTACAATCGTAAGCCACTTTTGGTTAAACGAATGGTAGGTAGAGGATTAGAGAGCCGATTAAATTACAGTTTTTCCTTCTCCGGCTTGTCAAAAGTAACATGAGAAAGTTAAGTAGCATTGCTTGCGTAATACGCTTTACGTCAATGCCGGGCTTGTTCTGCACAACATTTTGTAAACAAGGCTGTTAATTTTTTTCGATCAATTCAGTTTGCAGAACTGCAGACGTGATAATGGAAGTCGCTATCCATTTCAGAGTTTTGCAACGTAATTTTATTATTACAGCTGACCTGCTAATGAATACAGATCTTATTTTAACGTAAATTATTTGCACCCAGATTTTAATACTGTTTCTTTTGTTTATTGTTTTATGTGACATGTTCAGTTTACATTTTAAAATTCTGCTGGTCTTACGTGTCAAAGTGTAATAGACAAATTCTGTAACTGTTATTCAGTATTTTTGTATTTAAATTTTGTAAACCAATGTTATAATACTGTTACATGAATGCCTGAGGGGTGTACCGGAGTTCGTGAGGGATGGCCTTCGTAAAAATAAAAGAACTAAATTTGATTTTTAATTTATTTACACAGCTATTATTGTATTATTTACAGCATTAAATTACCTGTCTCCACTATTTAATTAACGTCCTTCTTAATGCCTGTCTGGTTGTAGTCTATTAACTCGTAACGTCCAGTCTATCTGTTGCCATAATTTGTAATGTCTTTCACTCACGCATCCAGCCTGCAGTCGTACTCTTCACTGCTCTTATGTTCGCAGTCGCAGATTTTCCTCTCGCTGGTCATTTCTCTCGCCGCGCGCTTCTCATCTTACTCGTCGTCTATTGCTAAAACTCAGCCACTCATCAACTCCTGTCTCGTAGGCCCGATGCGCTTTTTATAGCCGCTTGTCTTGACCTGTAATGTTCACCGCACCCAGAGTTTAGCTGATAGAAACGAGGTCAGTAATCCAGAGCATTCTTCATATGTCTCAAAGATACCCAATACCCAAGGTCGGGAGCGGCATGTGCCCTGATAGGCATAACATGCACGCTTTGTAAACATTCCTTTGTGAAAAGCAGCTGCGTTCCGGTTGCAACTGATAGCACGCGCGTCAATAAATCATCCGTGCTTCGCACGCTCGCAGAGCGGCCGCCTGTAAAACTGCACCTCTCAGGTTTATTCGTCCCTAATAGACTGCTATGCTCTGTACCATATAAGGAGGCCACTTTTTGACAGCTCGGCGAAAGTAGCGCCACATCTGACTACGTATCCTTGCGCCATCAGCTGATCGGCCACATGGCAACGATGGTGTTTATTTTCATGCTGTCATTATCAGCTGATCCCCTAGTCCAGCGGTTCTCAAACTTTTTTGGCTACGGAACCCTTTTGGGAAGCGGAGTATTTGACGGAACCCTGGAATAATCAAACACCGATTTATTTGTAATTATTTATTAATAATCAAATTATGTTAATAATCATTGAAATAATTAATGGGAGGTATGAAATTGTTTTTTATTTTTCATCAATTCTTTGATGTCAGGCTCGATAGAAGAGAGTTGAAGTCTCATGTCAGGTTCGGCATTCAGTCTATTGCGGTATTTTGTTTTTGTAGCTGCATAGGTTGAAAATCCTGTCTCGCATAAGTATGTAGTTGGGAACGGGAGAAGAACAGTCAGGGCTTTTGAGGCAAGAATTGGATACTCATCACGAATTCTGCACCAAAAATCATTCAGAGGCATTGTTTTGAATAGCGATTCCATACTTGTGTCTGATGTCATTTCCAAAAATGATTCATAAATCTCGTTTGAAATAATTTCAGGCTTTTGTAAGTTGGATACAAAAGGATTTTGAATCCATGAATTCATTTTAATTTTTGTATTCTGTTCTTCGGGAAAATACGTATCAAAAGATGCGCGTACGGAGTTGAGATATTGGACCAATTCTTCAAACAAATCATCTTGCAAGATTTCTGAGTCTATAACGAACTCACTGAGCAATGAAAAGGTTTCTATCACTCTCTTACCAACACAAATAATCCAAAACTCCAAAATGCAGTTATTTTGTTACTAGCGTTGAACACTGTTGTCTGTTTACCTTGTAATGACAAATTTAATTCGTTCAACTTTTGAAATATATCTGCCATAAAAGCTAGTCTGAACAACCAAGTTCTATCATACAAGCGGTCTTTCAAATTAAATGATTTATCTGTAAAACATGTTTGTAACTCTGCTTTGAGTTCAAATAGCCTTGTTAAAGTTTTACCCCGAGATAGCCACCTCACTTCTGTATGAAACAGAAGTGTTTTATGTTTGCTACCATAATCTTCACACAACAATGAAAACAATCGGGATTGCAGTGGACGTGATTTGATGAAATTAATTATTTTTACCGCTTCATCCAGAACCAATTTTAGATTTGGTGGCATTTGCCTAATCGCGAGTGCCTGTCTGTGGAGAATACAATGGCTGGAACTACAATTAGGCGCTTTACTTTTTATTCGAGATACAGCTCCTGCTGTTTTACCAGTCATTGCCTTGGCGCTATCAGTACAAATGTCGATGCAATCATTCCAATTAAGATGGTTTTCTTAAAAAAATATATTAAGTTTACTAAAAATTTCTTCTCCGGTAGTGTCCTGATAGTTATCGTATCTACAGATACTTCATCTTTTTAGCTTAGTATAAGCTGTTCGCTGTTAATTAAACACTTTGAATTCAATTTTTGAAAAAAATACTGCCCATTCCTGCATACGTTTTAACGGCAACTCTGACTGGTGTGCGCCCAGTAAAGTTGGTAACGGCGGAGGGAAATAAGTTCCATGTCTTATCGTGGAAGTAAAAGTGTTAGGTGAGAATTTGTGAATTCTAAAATTATTTAGTTTGCTTTTTTAAATGCATTTAAGTGTAAAAATGAGTAGATTTGTATAATGTTTACTTTTATTGTAATTTCCTAGTTTTACTACACCGACGCATTAATAAAGTTGACGAGATCCATGGCAGTGTTGATTTTATACATGGTGGAAGAATACATAATGTTCATGCAAGTATATCTATAACAGGGCTTTCAGGATTGCTCAGTTTACCGTGACAGTGGAGAGCTGTGACTCGCGGCTTCTAGCGGCCCGCTGGAACGTCGTGTACGAGTCTCCCGCTGCATGCAGCGGTAGTTAATTGAATAAGGCTTGTGTAGAATAGCCGGGCACTGCGAGTTGATTGGTGGCTCCAAGTGTGCGTGTGTTTTGTGTTGTAGGTCCGCGACCCTGCCTCCTGGTANGGGCACTGCGAGTTGATTGGTGGCTCCAAGTGTGCGTGTGTTTTGTGTTGTAGGTCCGCGACCCTGCCTCCTGGTGTACTCACGGAGCACCACCTACCACAAACGGTGAGTCACTGTTTTCGTTCGCCAAAGCCTGGCACACACGGGTCTTGCTGCGTCTTCCTTGTGAATCGCTCGTGATTGAGCTCTTTTGAAGTAGGTCCTTTAAAAAAANCACACACGGGTCTTGCTGCGTCTTCCTTGTGAATCGCTCGTGATTGAGCTCTTTTGAAGTAGGTCCTTTAAAAAAATAATTCTTTTGTCTGTATTTTAACGGACACACAAACTGGCATGCTCACACGATTGGAAACTATGTAAGAAAAGTAATTCAGTAACTTATTATATTAAAAGTTCAGTTTTTGTTATAATGTTTTCAATAATGGAAAACTTCAATGATATTAAACATGGGCACATTAAAATGTATTTATGTTTCTAGAGCATAAAATAGGCCCCCTCCATGGCTTTCAAAAATGCTCGACAGTAAATGGCATTGTGTTGTGAATAAATATCCAGTACAGCTGTCTCTCTTCAGCTGGTGATAAGTGTACTGTTACGTAATCAAGATTACTTAATTTANAATAAATATCCAGTACAGCTGTCTCTCTTCAGCTGGTGATAAGTGTACTGTTACGTAATCAAGATTACTTAATTTACTTGGTAATCATTTCAGAATTCTCCTCTAAGGAAACGGCTACAGAACATTTTTTGGTTGTCCATAGCATGTTGTTTGTAATTATATAGGCCTAGTCTAGTGAACCCAAGCTATGTTAGTAAATTTGTCAATCCAAAGGAAGATACGTAAAGTTTTATGCCTATATTAACAATTTGAATTTTATTTATCATATTTTAAAAAGTAAAGTCCTGGAACCGTACGTACAGTTAAATTAGTTGCAGTTCAAGCAAATATTTTGAGTTGTGAATCGTTTGATGGGAACGCCAATAATATGTAGCAAAAGGTCATGTAATAGGTATTGCAGGAAGGGGGAGTAGTAGATATGAAAGCTGTCAAGCAGGGTGGGGTAGATCCGTTGTATAAACCCCATAGATTACACAGTTCGAGAATAAGTACGAAGTTCTTTTAGCAAAAGGCACACAAAAGTAGCTACATGGAGATCAGAATCAAGTAGCATGGGTAATGTGCTAAGTATAAAGCTAATAGGTTAAACAGTCCTTGAATAGTAAAGGTACACGATACAAAGGGTCCCGGGAGGGGACGTACAAGCGTCGTTAAAATGATGCTAAGTGGGGTGAGGTACGTGCCAAGTATGGAGTCTGTAGTTAAAACATTTTGGGAATGATGGAGTAATTTAGAAGGTGTGGGTTGGGTGTGCGTCAGGTAAGGGAGCACAGGTGAAAAAAAGTAATGAAAATAACTACCGCACATGCAAAAAAATGATGCACGAAGTATTTGTATTTATTCCTGTGGAAGATTCTGAAGAAACGACATCAAGGGTAAAATTTCGAAGGGAAGTGGTACGTAAGACGCACGACAGTGTTTGATAGACTGAAGCAAAAAAAATCGGGCGGAGGAAAATTATGTTTTTGTAAGTGCATATATTAAGTAAATAAAAAGTGACAGTGTTTTCTACAGAATNATAAATATCCAGTACAGCTGTCTCTCTTCAGCTGGTGATAAGTGTACTGTTACGTAATCAAGATTACTTAATTTATTTGGTTATCATTTCAGAATTCTCCTCTAAGGAAACAGCTACAGAACATTTTTTGGTTGTCCATAGCATGTTGTTTGTAATTATATAGGCCTAGTCTAGTGAACCCAAGCTATGTTAGTAAATTTGTCAATCCAAAGGAAGATACGTAAAGTTTTATGCCTATATTAAAAATTTGAATTTTATTTATTATATTTTAAAAAGTAAAGTCCTGGAACCGTACGTACAGTTAAATTAGCTGCAGTTCAAGCAAATATTTTGAGTTGTGAATCGTTTGATGGGAACGCCAATAATATGTAGCAAAAGCTCATGTAATAGGTATTGCAGGAAGGGGGAGTAGTAGATATGAAAGCTGTCAAGCAGGGTGGGGTAGATCCGTTGTATAAACCCCATAGATTACACAGTTCGAGAATAAGTACGAAGTTCTTTTAGCAAAAGGCACACAAAAGTAGCTACATGGAGATCAGAATCAAGTAGCATGGGTAATGTGCTAAGTATAAAGCTAATAGGTTAAACAGTCCTTGAATAGTAAAGGTACACGATACAAAGGGTCCCGGGAGGGGACGTACAAGCGTCGTTAAAATGATGCTAAGTGGGGTGAGGTACGTGCCAAGTATGGAGTCTGTAGTTAAAACATTTTGGGAATGATGGAGTAATTTAGAAGGTGTGGGTTGGGTGTGCGTCAGGTAAGGGAGCACAGGTGAAAAAAAGTAATGAAAATAACTACCGCACATGCAAAAAAATGATGCACGAAGTATTTGTATTTATTCCTGTGGAAGATTCTGAAGAAACGTTATCAAGGGTGAAATTTCGAAGGGAAGTGGTACGTAAGACGCACGACAGTGTTTGATAGACTGAAGCAAAAAAAATCGGGTGGAGGAAAATTATGTTTTTGTAAGTGCATATATTAAGTAAATAAAAAGTGACAGTGTTTTCTACAGAATTATTATAAGTACAGTTGTGGCGTCTATGTCTGATAACGTATTCGCGCACGCTGCGTGGTGAGGTACCATATGCTGTCTCGTCTTTGGCCCGTGGCGCAGCGTGCGCTGCCTGCTTCCGTGCTCAACGCGGCCTGGCGCCGCTATGGCGATCCGCAATGCAGTTCCGTCCGTGTTAACGCGATCGATACTGCCCGACGCCGGCTTTGCGCAGACAGTCTGGAGACGTCACACGTTACCGTGGTCCGCACCATGTCGCAGCTGCGCCAGGTCGTCTTGCCTAACAAACATTCACGAATTTATTCCCTCAGGGAATACGTATTTTAAATTGTGAGCATGCGCGAAGTAAGTTGTCGTGCGATAACGTACATTGCTCGCGTTAAAAAGGTCGTGCGTTCAATCCCGGCGAATTGCATTTTGATGATTTTTCTTGTACGCTGTTCACGGTAAAGTTTAAGCACTTTTGAAATAAGCCTTTGAAAAAAAATATATATATATATATCTTGCTATAACTACGCATGTATATTATATTACAGACTGGGATGCATGCTAATAGTTCAGTTGGCAAAACATAAATAAATTAGNATAACTACGCATGTATATTATATTACAGACTGGGATGCATGCTAATAGTTCAGTTGGCAAAACATAAATAAATTAGTTACACTTTACGTTCTTATATGCATTAGAGTATGAGTTTTATTAGTAACAAATTTACACTGCTAACAATTCCATATTTTTATACACGAATAGCGCACAAATAAAGTCATCAGGCCCATGGCTATGTGAAATTTACTTACGGCAAAATGCTACAAAATTAAGTGATGCTAAATCCTAAGCACGGCTTTCAAAAGTTCTCAATTAACTGTGGGCAACCGATGTCATTTTTCGTCCCTATTACAGGTATATGACGAAGTGATTATTCAGTTTGTGCCTTTCCCCGTCAGCACTTAACAAAAATCTTAATTTTGAGCAAAGCTTGAAACCCACGAAGAAAAAAAATAACGGCGTGAAGAACCGCACAAATCTCTTCACTCGTGCCTTTTTGAAAAGCTCGATGACCGGTGATGTTCTTACCAGAATGTTTGTTGTCACANCACAAATCTCTTCACTCGTGCCTTTTTGAAAAGCTCGATGACCGGTGATGTTCTTACCAGAATGTTTGTTGTCACTAAGGTCAGCAATGTAGTGTCAAAGTGCGGTAGAATGAATCACCAAAGGCAACGGAACAACTTCGGAATAAATATTGACATAGGATTTTATCAGTACTTTGTGTTCCTTTCGGGTCTCATTGAAGTTCCGACAGTTAAATCAGCCATGTTTTCAAGAAAACATTTAAGCAAATACACTTTGAAAATTTTGTAGTATTGGGAGCTACTAACAGTATGTATGTGGATGTAACGATTTACACTGAAAAAAAGTGAGGTGTTACTTTTGTGTTTGGTTAATAAAGCAATGAAGGCATTACTTTTTTTGTTTACATCACGAGCTATTTTCATAAAAATGCGTTCGTCTGCGTACCTGTTGATGGAGGAATATAGGCAGAAATGGGTTGGGTGTGAGTTAGCTAGCTAGCTAGCTAGCTAGCTAACTGGCTGTTCTACCCCCTCTCACATAGTTAACAGCATCTGTGAACCTCTNTAGCTAGCTAGCTAGCTAGCTAGCTAACTGGCTGTTCTACCCCCTCTCACATAGTTAACAGCATCTGTGAACCTCTCGTGGTAGAGGGAAAGGCAAACTTATCCCTTGAATTGTCTGCAATGCGCGTTGAAAACTGTGTTCGTGTTTTGTTACTGTAAGTTTATGCAGGAGTAGTTATAAAATGCCGGTTCTAGCATCCTGGTGGCGAAGGGGGGGTGGAAGCCGATGGTCATCTTGGATGACGTCACGAGGTAACCTCTTGCTCATTCCTCTACAAATGCTGCCATTTTCCCTTTTTTCCCCACAGAATTCCACTTTTCCCTCAAAAACGCGCAAAATTTGCCGAATTTCTCTCGANTGCCATTTTCCCTTTTTTCCCCACAGAATTCCACTTTTCCCTCAAAAACGCGCAAAATTTGCCGAATTTCTCTCGAAACCAGAAACCTTTTCCACAGCCTTTTGGGAATGAGGAGTGGAGGGTTTACCCTGATATTCACACTCTATCATTCCATACCAGTACCATCCATTTTGCCTGAAGAATGTTAAGAGTTAATTGCNTTACCCTGATATTCACACTCTATCATTCCATACCAGTACCATCCATTTTGCCTGAAGAATGTTAAGAGTTAATTGCCCCGTCATGCAACTTCTCTCATGCTCTGTCATTCCACTTTGGTTTTCTTATATTCCTTCTGGCCTCCTTTCACCTGACGCCCTGGCGGGGATGAGTTTCGTGCTCTGTCATTCCACCTGCGTGACACGGAGCTAGGCCTGCAGAGTCGCACCGCCAATTACATCCTAAGCCCACCTATATGCATAGTTGGGTGTAATTTCCGAACAGTTTAAGATGGTCACCAAATTCATACCATATATATATGTATATATTATATATATGTGTGTGTATTTTACTGTTACCCACGACTATGTACATCATGCACGCAACACATTTGTATATACACTGAAGAGCCAAAAAACTGGTACACCTGCCTAATATCGTGTAGGGCCCCGCGAGCACGCATAAGTGCTGCAAGACGACGTGGCATATATATATATATATATATATATATATAAACTAATNCACAAATCTCTTCACTCGTGCCTTTTTGAAAAGCTCGATGACCGGTGATGTTCTTACCAGAATGTTTGTTGTCACAAAGGTCAGCAATGTAGTGTCAAAGTGCGGTAGAATGAATCACCAAAGGCAACGGAACAACTTCGGAATAAATATTGACATAGGATTTTATCAGTACTTTGTGTTCCTTTCTGGTCTCATTGAAGTTCCGACAGTTAAATCAGCCATGTTTTCAAGAAAACATTTAAGCAAATACACTTTGAAAATTTTGTAGTATTGGGAGCTACTAACAGTATGTATGTGGATGTAACGATTTACACTGAAAAAAAAAGTGAGGTGTTACTTTTGTGATTGGTTAATAAAGCAATGAAGGCATTACTTTTTTTGTTTACATCACGAGCTATTTTCATAAAAATGCGTTCGTCTGCGTACCTGTTGATGGAGGAATATAGGCAGAAATGGGTTGGGTGTGAGTTAGCTAGCTAGCTAGCTAGCTAGCTAGCTAGCTAACTGGCTGTTCTACCCCCTCTCACATAGTTAACAGCATCTGTGAACCTCTCGTGGTAGAGGGAAAGGCAAACTTATCCCTTGAATTGTCTGCAATGCGCGTTGAAAACTGTGTTCGTGTTTTGTTACTGTAAGTTTATGCAGGAGTAGTTATAAAATGCCGGTTCTAGCATCCTGGTGGCGAAGGGGGGGTGGAAGCCGATGGTCATCTTGGATGACGTCACGAGGTAACCTCTTGCTCATTCCTCTACAAATGCTGCCATTTTCCCTTTTTTCCCCACAGAATTCCACTTTTCCCTCAAAAACGCGCAAAATTTGCCGAATTTCTCTCGAAACCAGAAACCTTTTCCACAGCCTTTTGGGAATGAGGAGTGCAGGGGTTACCCTGATATTCACACTCTATCATTCCATACCAGTACCATCCATTTTGCCTGAAGAATGTTAAGAGTTAATTGCCCCGTCATGCAACTTCTCTCATGCTCTGTCATTCCACTTTGGTTTTCTTATATTCCTTCTGGCCTCCTTTCACCTGACGCCCTGGCGGGGATGAGTTTCGTGCTCTGTCATTCCACCTGCGTGACACGGAGCTAGGCCTGCAGAGTCGCACCGCCAATTACATCCTAAGCCCACCTATATGCATAGTTGGGTGTAATTTCCGAACAGTTTAAGATGGTCACCAAATTCATACCATATATATATGTATATATTATATATATGTGTGTGTATTTTACTGTTACCCACGACTATGTACATCATGCACGCAACACATTTGTATATACACTGAAGAGCCAAAAAACTGGTACACCTGCCTAATATCGTGTAGGGCCCCGCGAGCACGCATAAGTGCCGCAAGACGACGTGGCATATATATATATATATATATATATATATAAACTAATACCACCAGTCCGTCACAAGCGCTGGTGGCCCGAGTCATCGCTAGCGTTAGTAACCCTTAACCAGCCATATAATGAAAAATAAGCGAGTATACAATTGCACCGACAAGACATGCATAGTCGCAGGTTACATTAAAACACCTACCCGTTAATATAAATAAACACTGTCAGCCGAATGCGAGGGTCGAGGAAACCGAGTGTAAAATATATGAAACTGCCCTGTACATGAAAAATCAGCCATGTAACAAACAAAGGATTGGCATACACACACATACATCACGAGCATGTCGTCATAATGAGTCACGCTATATATAAAAAATATCCCGACGGTGCCATAGCCCATAATAGTTATATCAGTGTTGCCATCACGCCAAAAAGATCACCCCCAAAGTGAGTATGATACACATTACGCGACTTGTAATAACTGTGTTCCTTTGCTTGACACAAAACAACATACATTCAAACCATTAGTAGAATAAGAGAGGTGTCACTGTTACGCATCGATGCAAATAGATATTAAACAATTATAATTATAAAAGCAAATGGTTATAAGCAATTAACAACCAGTGTACATTGCGTGGGCATCGAGCGATGTAAGTTATGTTAGGCGGAAAACAAATGCCATTGTGAAGTGCGGGAACGATAAGACGAAAACACTGCTACACACTGATGCAACAGATATATAAAAAGAAATTGTAAAGGAAGTTATAAGCACTTATCAACCAGCGCAATCACATATTACATAAGCGTGGTTTGCTGTATGGTGTGTTATACGATGCTAGACAAGACCAGACTGTCCTGGTCAGTAGACTTCCTTACGAACAGATTGAAACGAAACTGTCAAATTCAGAGTACAGCAAACACTCGCATAACTAGTAGCAGAACGCGTCCGACCCGACTGACGTGCGATCAACTAACATCTTGGGAACCTGTAAGGCAGCCCAGATGGTCGGCGGGCGACGTGTGCAGGTCTCGGCAAGTCGAATGGAGGGCGCATAACACTAGCCTAGAGAGACGCGTCAGACTCCAGGGTGGCGAGACCATCCGGGTCACACACATCAGTCAAGACCCGAAACCATAAAAAATTTAATTTTATATCGGACTTGGAAGAAAAATTTGCTGTTTTTATCTAGTCATGGAATGAATATATAATGAAGGTGAATGTGAGTTTTAGAGGAATTCTATCGCAATGCAATAAGAGGTTTGGAATTATTTTAATGGCATGAGTTTCGAATCACTTTTTAACTAACTTTGTGCGTGATTTTCTGTCCGTTTACGTGCTTGTGCGCACCTAGTATATACATTTATGCCATATNCTATCGCAATGCAATAAGAGGTTTGGAATTATTTTAATGGCATGAGTTTCGAATCATTTTTAACTAACTTTGTGCGTGATTTTCTGTCCGTTTACGTGCTTGTGCGCACCTAGTATATACATTTATGCCATATTCATTGGTTAGGCATGTCGTAGTGGCCCTCAGTTCGAGACCCGAAACTATTAAAAAATAATTTTTCTTTCGGACTTTGAATAAATTTGGTAATTTTGCTCAGTTTTTCGGAAACTGCTTTAGGAATGATTAATAAATTGGGAAATGCAAGTTTTAGGCATCGGATATAGGAATCAGGGTAAGATAAGTGATTCGCAATTCGGTTAGTGACTGGAGTTCTGGAAGCAATTTTAACGATGTTCTTATATCAATTTTTCACTATTTAGTATTCATGTGCAGTTTATAGAGAGTTTTAAGCAATACACCTTGCATGGACATGGTGCAGGGACCCGAGTTTGAAGCCCAAAACCATAAAAATATACTAATGTTTTAGTAAATATCGGACGGAGTTTTCAAAGTGACGGGAGAATATTTTTTTTATTTAATGTGTTAAAGTATAAATAAAAATATATTAAATACACGATAAAACTTTTAAACGAAGATGGGAATCGACAGTTTGTCGTGATAACTGGGACAGACAGGACCGATGTAAGAATTAAATATAACCTGAGGTCGAACTTTGGAACAGCGTTCGTCTAAAAAATATAATAATAATGTAACTAACTCTCAGACTGGGTATGAATTATACCTTGCAGAGTAGGCAACATCGTCCGACTATCTGCGCTCTCTATAACTGGTAATATTGACGACATAAATTAAATTCGTGTGATATTCGCAGTTTGTATAACGACGGGAGTTTCAGATATTTTTATTTGTCGTGACTTTCAGAATGTGTGCCTGTTCATACGCACATGCTATATAAAAAAACGTTAATTCACATTGGCGATGATAACTGTGTATTTTCTGAGAACCTCAGCTCGTGCGAAAAGGAAACGTGTGGTTTCTCAGTGTGCGAATATGGTACGTGGGTTTTCTAGGTGTGCTCCCATGCCTTTCTATTTACAGAAATATGCTGGCTTTCTGTAAGTCTAGTTTTCGTTTATTTTACGCGTTTTCTCCCTGAAATCGACACAGTAAAACAACCTGTTGACTGTCAGCCCTCATTCTGATCTGATCTGTTGGAAAAAAACTAATGGAAGGTGCCTGGTTTTTCTCAGCGCTGTATCTATAACACTTTCATTTACCCGCTATTTTATCATCCAATTTATACGGCCCCCGCCCCAGTTCACTGAACGGAGGGTTAGCATGGAAATGGATGTTTGCAAAAACAACGAAATATATATATATATATTTTTTCTTCGCATTCCAGTTACTTTGCGAGTGAGCTGTACTTATAAGTGTCGGTATTGGCAGCATTTTTTTAAAGTACGAAAATATCGGGGTTAGTAACCTACTCACTCCAAAGCATTTTTAGGAAAGCTCAGGGATTGGGATGTACTGTAGTTGTTGGTTGTTCAACCTTGCGTCTGTCTGATGTCTGTGCGGAATAATAATTATTGGAATGATGCCTGACATGCTTGCCTTCATTTGAAGTCTCGTCTTGTGTTTTTCTTGGATGATGACATCTTATTTTACACAGAAGACAATTTTTTCGCAAGTGCGAATGCATGGGGTAAGAGGGCATAATTTAAGATCTGTGTTTTTTAAATTGGTAGCGAATAATGCATGAATTTGAAATCTGTCTTTCATAAGCAAGGTCGTGTTTCAGCAGAGGGTACAATACGTCTATATCATTGTATGTGGATTAAGGGATGTGACTGGACGTAATTGCTATAGAGATCTTTCTGGCATCAACTCTGATTTATGTCCATTTGATCACTTCATCTTAGAGATCATAATTACATTAATGTTGTGACTGTGATATATTTGTAATTTCTTTCCTAAATATTTGTATGGCATATTTCTTGCTTTTCTTTCGGATATGTAAAATCACGTTCCTGCCCGGAGTGTAGGCAAAGGGTATCCTCTGAGAAATGTTTTTTGACAAGATATATGCGAACGTTACACCTTGTAAAAACTTTGGTGTTAAAATAAAAAAAACTTGCCCTAGAGCAATGCATTTTTTGTATAATATAAGCACTGGCATTACAAAAAAAAATACTGTGGTGTTTAAATCAAGAAATGTCTCTATAGAAATGCATTTTACAGAATATAAGATACGATATTCTGCACGCAACATTGAAGTGTTAGGTAGAAAAATATTCATGCATGAAAGGGAAGTCCGGAGAGTTTCTCTTCCAAGCTATACGTATTATGGATGAGATCTGCTCTGTGCCTAAAAGAGTGTGTGATGAGGTGTGGATGAAGCTGTATCGAAATGACATGGTTTAGGAAAATAAATTATCGCATTGAAACCTGGTGGCCAATGTCTACGTGCACAGTTTTTCTCACGTATGGGAAATTCGAATGTGGCCTGCTGGGCATCGAACCAAGTTTTTCATGTTAGGAGACGAGTGGTCTAACCACTGCACCAACGCAGGTTTAATATCTGTGGTGCTGCATGGGATCGTAGATGAGGACTGTCAGGCCAATACATTAAGTAAAAAGACAAATTAATGTCTTCTTAATTTAATTTGTGTTTCATCTGTTTTGACAGTTAGGGGCTCTCAGAATGGTAAATAATATTTCGCAGTCGAGTGCCCAAAATACTAAGTTACATAATATATTTTCTGGAACAGGTTAAGGACATGGTATAAAATAAATAAAAAACAACAGTATGTAACAAAAAAAAAATATTTTACTTTTCACATAATCCATACATCAGAAATTTTGCATTTCTCAAATGTTTCCTGCTTGTAACTTCGTCAGTAAACAGCGTGGTTGACGGAGGTATCGATGCTAACAAATGGTGTTTTGAAGTAGGAGAAAGAGCACTGCTTTTGCAGGAACTAATATGATTTTTTTTCGAAGTATCGCCACACGAATGCTGTACAGAACCGTTATGCAGTAAAACAATTTCACGAGGATGATTCTTAAAATTCTCACTTTTCTCATGTCGACGAGCGGTATAGCTGAATGTTGCCATGGTCTATTGACGATCTCGTGAAGAAGATGTAGGCCTTGGGTCCATATTCGTTGCAGTATATCGTAAGCCTTTTTATACACTTTACATTTACAAAAAAACAGAGAGAGCACACTTCCAAATCGATGTCTTGCATTTAAATGGTTAAATGAGAAATACGCTGCTGGTGTCTTACCACATCTCTATATACACGAGTCAGTCTGGAGTTTCATATTTAAAACATAAAAAATCCTACTCTATAAAGCCATTGGGAAAATATGTATACAATCTTCGCATACAATTAGCTTGTCATCGGCGCAACACAAAGCCAATTTATTTACGCTCTCCGTGTAGAGAGAATATTGGTGCGCTCGTATTGTGTTCATTTTAACATTCACTGTTTATAGTTCTTCCTATGCAGCTATGTAATCGGAAAATTAGATTTTATCTTTTAGCACACACTTCTGAATTCCCTGAGCCTTTTTCGTTTCCTTGCCATTGCACTTATAGGTCTATAGTTTGGCATGTAGGCCTACGAATTCAGTCATGATATTTCCATTGCACTCGTCCTTGAATTTTCCAACCACTTTTTGGTTTGCAGACGAGAAGAACTTGTGAACCATCGGTTAGCTGCTGGTGTCAAATTCTGCGAAGAACCTTGCATACACGACCATGTCGTAGAAGTCCTGGGTTCTGATCTCGAACAGGAACGAGTCGGTATCCATACACAGGAGCTCTACGACTTCTCCATACTGGGCCTTCATTACATCGTAATGGGATTTGTACAAGAGTTTTCGACAAGTCAAGCACTGGCAACCGTGCATATATGGGTTTGTCGAAAAGTATGGATTCGTGCTGTAGTCGAATCAGGGAAAAAGATTAATCGTAAATCGATCGGTTCAGGAATGTAGGCGTAGTTATCAGTCTTTAAAGTATTTTTTCGCTGCAGACCAGCTCCATTTTTGTCGTTTTATTTTATTTTCCATTAATTTTCCGAAAGTTGCATTGTTGGCCAATTTAAAAAATTCCTCCTCTAAATCATTAGTCGTCGCCTGTCGCTTCGCAGTGTTGAGCTCGATGTAAGACTTCAGCCATGCTTCTTGCTCGAATTCTAGCATCTGTGAATTTTCTTTATCCTTAATGAGTGACATAGTGCCTGTTACAGGTTGCGGTAGTGGACGATAAAGTTTTTTTTGTCTGCAGGAGTAATCAGTTTCGGATGCTTGGAGCCTGGCGAACACTGGTTGTACAGGTAGGAATGGCGGGTCCTTGTGGTCTTCATGCAGGGCTGCTGGGTACTCGATATCGACCTCTAGGATGTATCCGGTGTTACCGTCGTCGGGCACATCCATTACATCGTCTGTACCGATCCACCTGAAGTTGCGTACCGGGAACGGCATCGACATGGCCCATCCGTACAGGTTGTTGGCGTTCAGTTACTGCAGGTATGTCGTCTGCTTGCTTGGATCGCAGGTTTCCGGAGCATAGATGTTTGCCACCGCATGTAGTTTGACGCACTGTGCCACACCACCACGGATCCCTTCTTC
The DNA here is from genome assembly GCA_002778355.1 of Clitarchus hookeri. Lineage (NCBI taxonomy): Eukaryota > Metazoa > Arthropoda > Insecta > Phasmatodea > Phasmatidae > Clitarchus > Clitarchus hookeri. Next base: position 540,393 of record NQII01000160.1, read on the forward strand.
AATAAACATATGCATGTCGTAATCTGAGGGTAGCTCCAGATTTACCTCTGTCATCCTAAGCATGTCATCGAAACGAACCCTGGGGAGCTGATATATTGAGCACAGTCGAGTTTGTACGTGAAAATACGCAAGTCCCTGAAATTTTCAGACATCGGTTAGGATGAGCACATCTGTCGTCACGTAAAAGTCTGAATACTTTCCCAGGTTCGTACAGTTGAACATTTCCCATACCATCTGGGCATGCTCGTAATCTTCGGCAGTGATGTCGGTGCCAGTCAGCCGGTTGTGCAATGCTTCTTTCGGGGGTAGCTGTGGCTCTTCCAACTTCTCCCAACTGTCGATGTAATCGTACGTTAGGCCCAAATAACTTCTTCGTGTTGTTAAATTTGGAAGGCGGCAGGTACTCTGTCAGGGATGCTAGACTGAGGACCACGAACCTGTATATATTGACAAACTGCATCGAAAATATGTCTCCAAGCTGCTTCGAAAACGTGATAATTTTCTCGCTACTTGTGTGCGGAATAATGAAGATGTTTTTCGTATCTTATCCCAGCTGCCCGATTGCTTTGAAGTGGTGTAAATATGTCTCTTTGAATGCATTGCCAATATCCACTATTGATTGCTTCCTTAAAGTACTTCTCCGCATCCAGACCCCTATGGAGTATCGTTTGTTTAGGCAGTGACGAGGTGAGCGATTCCGGAATTGCAGTATCATCGACTTGCACAATATACAATAGTCGAACGCTTCGTGCTTCTTGTAGGCGCACGTGTAAGAGTAGGTGAGTTCGGGTTCACAGGTGTGCACTGGCTTGAGCAAGGCCTCGAAGTCTGCATTGACGACGATCGTTAATTAATTCATGTGATGGTAGTTCTTGAATTTCAAAACTGGCGGCTGTCCATCTTGCCCTAACAGTGAAATTTCAGCACACACTGGTGAATGTGTGTTTCAGTATTTAATGTGTTCTAAACACTGCTGCCCAATCAGGCCAGAATTTTGTGGCAGGTCATGATAAAATGTAAAACATCGCTTACATATATGGATCTTGTGGCCGTAGGCTGTCAATTGTGAGCTCCCAAACACTCAAATTTCTTGATGTAGGTATAGTGGACATTTCCATCTTCGGTTGTCAGCAGTACCAGGTCAAAATTATTATTTTTTTACGACTCGTAGGGGCACGACCTTCTCTTCGTCGGTGAGCGAGTACACATTGAGTGACACAGTAGGGTTGACCTTATTGAACACTGATTTGACACAGCGGTGTCGGGAATTCCAGTCCAGAAAAATCAAATTTGGTTTCTAGAGCTTCGAAGTGGTGGTCGACTCGTTCGGGATGTACACCTTAAACATACCGTGCCAAAATCGACCACTTGAAACAAATGTGGTCGGTGGTGTTTTGCAGGTTAATCACACCCTTCCTGTTCTTGATCGCTCCCCTCCCCCCGCTGCTTATCAGTTGTACAAGCCGCACAAGTCTCACACACTCATTTAAAATACATTGTCCCAGCTTTGGCATATATACACTACTAGCAAGTGGTATGTTTGTGTGTGAAAAAAATCTATGAAGGACTACTGCCGACGTCGACCGGCGTGTGTAAAGCAGTATCACCTCTACGCGCAAGTCACTGAACTAACACGTAGTGGGTTCGTCGTGAACGTACAACTTCGGATTGTAGTCGGCGACCCTGTAATTTTATTGGACGCGACTCGAGCTAAGTTCAATGCGTGCCTCTATCGCTGTTTCGCACTTATCCGGTTTGTTTATTCTGACAATACAGCAGTCTGGAGAAAAAGAACTGTTTTAAGTTGTGTTGCGAGGACATGAAAATTTTTCCCATGTGCGTGATGTCTGAAAGGACCATTCAGTCATCAGTTGGAATGTGCTTTTCGCAGGTAAATCTATTGGGGGACCATTTAATAGTTTCATCAAAAAACGCATTTCAAGTGCTAGGCATGCTAAATTAACACCTACAGACGGATTATGAGGTCTGTGCTTCTGCTATATATTGGAAACAACTTTCAGATATTAATAATATAGTAAATCTGTGGTTTTATTAGGTGGTCACACAGCATTTTACCTTCAATATTTACCAATAAGGTCCAGCAAGCTTAGCGTTATGTAATCAAGTTGCCTTTTCCAGCAGATACGCAGCGGCAATAACGAGAATAAACAATGTTTAAACAAAACTCGCTTGTTCTTTAAGGTTTTTTTTACGTTCCTGCTAATTTGTTTCGGCACGTGTTGTGTTCTGATAGTGTCCTTCTTTACGAAGTTTACGGATTTTTCTTGTGTTGGCTTTCGAGATCTCTGTGTTAAGAGCTGTCCAAATCTCTTCACTCACTCAATGTCGATGTAACAGTTTAGTTTATAAGTTGATAAATGAATAAAAATGAGCAGTTGTTCAGTATCTTGTTAAGGGAGTTATAAGTCAAAGCTAATGCAATCAATATTTTAAATAGCAAAACATATATAGTCATAATTTAACTTCAAATTCTGCAGCTGTATAGTGGTTGTGTTTGCAAAATGCACCCATATTTCTGCCTATCTTGGACTCAGTATTACGCGGCTAGTCATTCACGCGAGGAGAGTATTGGCAATCTACAGCTGTAAAGGTCATACGTCTCGTTCTGGACGGCTGCACGTGGGCGTGGCAGCTGCAGAAGTCATGTCGGCGGTAATTAGAGCCGCAGTTTTATTTGTTCTTGTGCGCGCGTGTCGAGAGCGTCTAAGCAGGATACTGCGGGGTCTTGTTTTCGGCGGCGCGAAAGGCGCATGTGCGGGCGGCTTGTGACTGGACTGCGGCGCTAATCCCCCGAGGGCAGGTAAGACTTTCTCGCGTCTCCCCTCAATTTTTTTCCCAGCCACTTAACAAGGCACATGGAGTTACTTTGTTGGCGTGACCTCTGCTGTATTTAGCTTAAATGCAGACTTGCGCAATTAACAGTATAGTTCATTCACGGTTTCTTCCAAATTTTCTGAAGCCCCGCTAAAGTTCTACTTCCACAATATTCCTCCGTATCATGTAAACAAAGTTTAACCAAGTCTAGGGACAGCGCACCGCATTCGTGCGCGCCAGGTGTAAAAATATTTTGCATAAGAACTATTTATTACTAGGCATTACCGACATACATATTTTCTCCCTGTTTTTATTAATATTAATAATAATGACAATTTAATTTAAGTTTAATATATAAGCTAAAGCAGAATCTAACCAAAAATTAGTTTTTTTTTATCTTAACAGATGTATAAAACACTTGTGATAAGAGTTATATTTGGGAAACAGCCAAACCTAACACATGCATGGGGTGATTTTTAAAAGTTTTGATTCAAAAAGTGTGAAGAAACCGGTAATAGACTATAGCAAGCTACTTGGCATTGCCGTGGCAAAAAACTGTGATTTATTATATAATCTATTCACGGTTTCTTCACATATTTTGAATATAACCTTTGGATAATCACCCCATGTATGACTTGTTTGGTTATTTCCTAAACATATCGTGCATCACTAGCGTTTTATGATTCTGTTAACGTATTTTTTGTTAGTTTAAACGTGTACTTATATTTTATCTACAAATTATATTTCATTTATATTTAATGAGTAAACATAGCGAGAAAACGTATGTTGGTAATGCCAAGTACGAAATAGTTCTTNTATATTTCATTTATATTTAATGAGTAAACATAGCGAGAAAACGTATGTTGGTAATGCCAAGTACGAAATAGTTCTATGCTATATATTATTACACTGAGTGCGCACGAATACGGTTTGTAGTCCCTTTGGTGTAATTTTTCGGACTCGATTCAGCTTTGTTAGCATGAGGCGGAGGAATATCCTGGAAGTAGAACTTTAGCATGGCTTCAGATAAGTTCGAAGTAACCGGAAATGAACTGTAGTAATGTAGCTATTGACAAGCATAGTTTCCGTCGTAAGAAGGGGCGCGAATCACATTAATTTTTCGCTTATCGGAAGCCATAGAAAGAACTTTTTCGCTTATCGGAAGCCATAGAATGACATTTACGAAATGTTATGCTTGTTTAGCAGTAAGTTGCAAAATTATCCAAAGTGTGTTTCTCCGGAGTGAAAATGACTAAAACAGATGTTAACCAAGCTTAATGAAATGGCAGGCCTACGGACTGATAAGTTTCAGACGGGGAAAAAACCGCACTTCATTGCCTTGTTGCGCCGGCACGTAGATGCGATGAGATACCTGATGCTGTTGCTTGTGTTTTCTTTAGAGTTTCCATATTTCTCTCCGTCGTTGCCAATTTTACTGGGTGCATGACTGTGCCCGGTAAAATATACGCACGGTAGGGGCAGTGTCATAGATTTATTTCAAAATTGCTCACTTTACTGTAAACAGCCTTAAGTAGATTGTACTGTTCGCGCTATTAGCTGCGTGCGCAGCCTGATGCCGTGCTAAAACAATAGTTTAGTTTCNACGGGGAAAAAACCGCACTTCATTGCCTTGTTGCGCCGGCACGTAGATGCGATGAGATACCTGATGCTGTTGCTTGTGTTTTCTTTAGAGTTTCCATATTTCTCTCCGTCGTTGCCAATTTTACTGGGTGCATGACTGTGCCCGGTAAAATATACGCACGGTAGGGGCAGTGTCATAGATTTATTTCAAAATTGCTCACTTTACTGTAAACAGTCTTAAGTAGATTGTACTGTTCGCGCTATTAGCTGCGTGCGCAGCCTGATGCCGTGCTAAAACAATAGTTTAGTTTCATTAGTTTCATTCAACCATAAACGGTGTAGCCGGTGTAGTGTAGTGCAGCTACACCAGATTTCGATTCCGGTGTAAGTACACCAGCTCAGTTGCAAAAACCAAGTTGTTAACATCACTGTAGATATTTAGCACCGTGTTTGAAAATTAGTACTATGTTGGCATGAGTTTTGTTAATAAAACATTTGCAGGTGCGGGTGAATGTTTATTCATGTAAATTTAACAACCCTATGCGAAAAAAAGCAAGATAACACAAATGTACTGCGTCCATGAGGTACATAGACGTGGGTAACAGTAAACTACATATATTCTAATATAAACTAACACTGCCAGATCGACACGAGCCGGCGGCTTGAATCATCGTTAGCATGGGTAACCTACAACAACCAGCCATATATTGAAAAATAAAGAGGTATACAATTGCACCGATAACAAGACATACGTAGTCGCAGGTTACATTAAAAAATGTATGTGGTAATATAAATAAACACAGTTAGCCTAATGCGAGGGTCGGTGAAATAGTGTAAAGTATATGAAACTGTTCTGTACGTGAAAATCAATCAGTCTCGTAACAAACAATAAAGGACTGGCATATATGAAAGTACATCATGAGTATGATGCCATAACTAGTCGCGATATATAAAAAAAAATACCCGAGCGAGCTACAGTCCATAATAGTTATATCAATGTTGTTATCACACCAATAAGTTTAGTAAAAGCTAGAATGCATGCCAACATGAAAAAGAACGAATGATCAGAAGGATGAACCTCAAAAATGACGACAATGCATAAATACCGATATACATTACGTCACTTGTAAAGACTGTGTTACTTTTATTGCCACAAAAGATCATACATTTTAAAACATTAGTCGCACAAGAGAAGTCTCTGCTACCTGCTGATGCAAACAGATATAAAAAACTATTATAAAAGCAAATAGTTATAAGCATTTAACAACCAGTGTATTTTGCGCGAGCATCAAGCGCTGTACGTTACGTTAGTCGAAAAAAAAAATACTTTTTTCGAGGCCGAGAAGCACATGTGCGATAAGGTCAACACCGCTACACGCTGATGGAAACTGACATAAAAAACAAAATGTAAAGGAAAAGTTACAAGCACTTACCAAACAGCACAATCACATATTACACAAGCTTCGGGTGCTGTACACTGTGTTAAATGATGTTAGACAAGACCAGGCCATCCTGGTTAGTATAACAGAATAGCAAACTACTTCCTTACGAAACGACTGGAATGAAACCATCACATTCAGAGTACAGCCATCACTAACAACACTAGCAGTGGAACACATCCGACCTGGCCGACATTGTGCGATCAACTAACATCGCGAGAATCTGTAAGGCAGTCCAGGTGGTCGGCCGGCAGCGCGGGCACCCTGCAGATCTCGGCAAATCGAAGGGATGGAACAGAACACTATTCGAGATAGATAGATAGACAGATAGAGACATGCATGCACACATGTCAGGCTCCAGGCTGGTAGATGAGCAGAGTCAGAAATGCACTTTTCCATTACAAGAGGAATTAAGTTATACGGTACAAGGTAACAATTTATTTAGTTTTAAATATTATATACATGTACTTAATTTGAATATGTACCATCTATATAGAAATAACAGTAAATGAATGAACTTTGTAACGACAAGTAAGAAAGCAACACATCATAAACATTTCAACTATGTATGTACTCTGCTTTTCAGACATCTAAAAACATATGTACCCTGGCAGCACTGGACAGTGCACCAACCTTGAGAATAAAGTAGTGTAGGTTTAATCCCATAGTGAGCCCAATCATTTCACTGAAGAAAAAAAAAACTATATGGTACACAATTAAAACTTCTATATTATATCTTAAGTATTTAGATACCGAACTCATCATGCAAGAACTGCAAGGTCAGGAAATAACTGAACCTAGGTACATGCAATCTGGTGATGACATACCAAGCCCTTACGCGCCTGCTTGGGATGCTGTTCTAGTGGTCAGAAAATTGTATCATCTATCATGACATATGGAAAGATTAAAAATCACTTGCTTCACTCGACAAAGATACCAAGCTTGCATACCTGCCTAAAGAATTCCTTCTCGCATATGCACAACATGAAATACAATGTCTCTACAAACCCTACTTGCCAATCTGCAACAAGACGAAGAGATTCTTGGCTGTCTCCAATGCCTAGAGTGTTTTCAAGGTAGTGCTACTGTTACACACACTCCACATTCCAGGAGCTGGTGTAAGACTCATCGGGAGAGAGCAGCAGTGGCAGCAGTAGCAAAAGAAAATCAAGGCACCTCCAGCACAGAAAGATGGAAAAGTTCAAAGATGATGATGTGTGGTCGAATCGACAAATTCGCAGGCTAGACGGCGATCGATCCGATAAGGCAATACCCAGCAACCATGCTGACATTTGCACCACATAGCCAGCTGTTACCTGTTGTGGCAACCCGAGATGGGCAATGCAGTGTGAATAGTTATAAGCGAGCATCATGTAAAACGGGATGTCATTTCGCCGGCGAGCGTGGTGGTGGAAAGCAGATCGTTAGAGACTACATTCATTTACTGCATTCGTGTACCCTGCTACAATATGAAGATGGATGGAATCAAGGGTTGAAGACTTACCATCTGTAACACCATCAGCATCGCCAACAACAAGGGACCCTGAAGTGTCGCTACAAGCATTACGGAAACAATGTTACTACTGTGGAGATACTTTTAGTAAAAGTTTTAATACGCGCCGACATGAAAGAAGCCGTTGCATGTTTAGCCCAGCATACGAGACGTTCCACTGTGATAACTACGATGCGGTGTTTACCTGCAGTGATATCTTGTATATACATAACAAGTGCAAAGGCAATGTTTGTCGTTTATTGGTGAGTGCAAATATTGCGGCAAGACATTCGCTAAAAGTTCCAAAAGTCAAACGACATGAAGATAGCAACTGCCCATTTGCCATCTCTTACAAGATCTGTTTGTAGCATTTAGAATAAACATAATTATTGAATTTAGTTATTTTATTTTTATTAAGACCTCCATCCCTTACGAACTCGGATATGCCCATCAGGCATTCTTGTAACAGTATGTTATATTTGCGTCTTATATTTTTGTTCCAATTTCGAAATAAACACTGACAGAATTGTACCAGTTCCTTGCCATCTCACACGTACACATGCACCTACAGAAATATCTGAAATGGTCGAAGTTTGTAAGTCAATTCGAGATGTGTTTTTCTCAGCAAACAAGCAAGCCATTTACCTAAACATGTTTCCATTTACTAACAATTCTCTGCGCATATCTTACGTGCACGTGCAGCAACTGTGGAGTGTTTAGGTTATATTTCCTACTACGATGTGGAAATATGTCGCTGTCCTCTTGACACTTACCGTTAATTTAAATGAACTTATATTCGTCAACACCGTTTACCAGTGTTCTTCCACTGTTATCGTGAAGAATTGAGACAACCTTCATCTTATACTGGACAAACCATTTAGCAGACACATACAAATTTCGCGCGTATTTTATTACACCAGTGTAAGCTACACCGGTTGAATGAAATGCTCGCTGTCAAGTAGTCTGACGTAATATCCGGTTGAATGGAACTATTTTAGTGCAGCTTTCCTTGCGGATGTAGCTACCCTGGTTGAATGAAACGAAGCTATAATCTTCGTATAATTAGTTGCGCGCTGGCCGAAGTGCACAGCCGGGCCGTCACTAATATCAGCTGCCGCCAGCTGGGCGATACCGTCTGCCCAAGCGCAGACGTCCAGGAAGGCGAGCCGCCAGGACCACCTGGCGCTTATTAGAGTCAACTGTTTGCATACAATTTTTTTCTAGATTCCGGCACCAACATGCGTAAGGCCTATTTTCGCGTTTGATTCGCCCAAACCCACGAGGACCACTTGATTTGTTTCTGGGCAGTATGCATTGTATATCTTACTGTATCTCTTCTGTATTGTCGTGGAGAACGGCCCGGATGAACGGGGTTCTTTTCGAATTCGTTACTTTCTTTGCTCTCGGATGTGCACCCTTTGCAAATCTTGCATCAAAATATTAATTATCCGACGTAGTTTAGGAAACAAGAGGTGTGCGAGGACACGGAAAAGCATGCTCGAGAATAAGAGCTTTTCTTTTCTCTTGTGATGTTGGGAAACGTTAAGACAGATTTATGGCACCAGTGTAACAATGGTTGGAGGTCGGGGAGGGCTTTGTCTTCAGAATGTCGTTAGCTTTCAACAGGCACGTGTACAAAGGAAAGAGCGTTGTGAAAGGGTTCTTACTGCCAAAATTCTTCTACACTGCCGTTGAACCCATGATACTTTTTCAGTTCGACATCAGAATAAAATGATGAATATGAGCAAAGTGTGTTGTGTGATTATTAGTCTCTCTGGAAATAATATTTTTACAGACATACCTATAAAAAAGTTACTTAGTTTTAATTTTTGTCCGTAGAAAACGTTGGTCTAAAATTTTGTAGGTATTGTAAATACTAAAAACCTGTTTCCCAAAAATACAAGAATTCGTAAAACCATATATAATTCATTGGCGTTTGGCAGCATATAATTATCTAGCTGTGCCCGCGGCTCCGCTCGTGTGGATTACTAAATTATTTAGTTTTTTTTAAATAAAGTTTAATTTTACTTAGTGTTAATCTTCTATATTCTATACATATTATAAAACTCAACGTTTCGGTAAATTAAATGGGAAAAACACTTATCAGTATTTTTGTTATAGATAGATATATGCTACCCCGTAGTTTTTTGGGTCTTTTTATTCTACACAATTCTATACTACATGGTATTGTTCCACCTGTAACGGTATAGACAGCGTATTGCAAGAGAGCGCGCTGGCGGCAAACTTTTTTCCGACTATTATCGTTTGTAAATTTTTTGAGATTATTTCTTGCGATAAAAAGTAGCCAATATCACCTTTCAACCCTCCCAACTATCTCTGTGCAAAAAATCACGTCGATCCGTTGCGACGTGAAAGGACAAACACACACTTTCACATTTATAATATTAGTTAGGATTGGCGTTTTCCACAACCATTTTGTAGCGCTTAAATGCAGGTAACGGGTCTTCCTCACTCGAGGGTCTGGCTTGGGGCATAACAGTTTTTCATACTGTTGGGCATACCTGTAAGCGTTACTCTTCCATGCTTTCAGTAACTCAGTCATGGACACGGGTAGGGCCGTTATGTTAATTAATGGACCATTAATCTGTGAAACTTTTTTTGTCACAAACAAGTTTTGTTAGAGTAAATGCATTTTACCAAACGGTGCAGATAACTCTTCCACACTTGTTATTGTATCATTTAGGTTTAGTCTGTAGTCAAATTCAAATTTTAATCTGTTGACAAAATGCATATAATGCGCGCGCACGTAAACTACGTTGTCACGTTTACCCTGGGAGAAGTTTTCTTATAATATCCATTTAACTCCGTGTTCACTCAACCGACCGATTGGTGTGTGCCAGTATAAACATTTGTTTTTTTCACTTATCTATTTAAGGTTGAAGCTTATTTTGTACATGTCCGCTTTCATACAAGCTTTATTCGCAATATTGTAGATATTTTTCTCCTGGATATTTAGTTCATACTAGGAAAGCGGCCACACAAACGCCAGTGTCAGCAGATTATCGGACGGATCGCATTATTTGCGGTTCATCTTGAGTCCTGCGACGTTTTAACGCTTGAAATAATTACGTCTTCCAAGGGTCTTGCAAGGTCTCTGGGATGAACACTGTTGTGTGCACAGTTTCTGATCTATTCGTTGGTGCTGCCCGGAAGGCATTTACAGTTACTGTAGGTAGTTGGTAGCATTTATTAAATAAATATTGCGCTAAATGTTTTCTCAGTACGAACCCCTGCGATTTATTCGGCGAGTACTGTAGGCATTGTGTTTATTTTATATAGATATGTTTGGATTTAATTTCCAGTATCTTAAGACATGATGTTATGCAAGTTTGGAGAGCATTGCTGCATTCACATCTTGTACACTTAATAACCAGTCGTCGGAAATCTCAAATTGTACTCGTGAAGTATGTAAATTTGAAATCAAGCAAACTGATGGCAATTTCACATAGTTGGGGCCTTCGTGTTTTACTTAACGTTGCCGTCTAAGCAAGATAGCCAAATGCAGTTGAAGGCAACTGTGAACAGAAGTTGAAATCGGAATCAAGTTTGATTGATCAGCATGACACGTTCATGTTTCTATAACGTTACGGCTGTAATTTTCAATTAAAATTTTTTGGTGACAAGCATTTATTNAGCATGACACGTTCATGTTTCTATAACGTTACGGCTGTAATTTTCAATTAAAATTTTTTGGTGACAAGCATTTATTTTCTTGCTTTTTATGCAATATAAATCTTTGTAAATAATGAAAGCAGAATTTGTATTGAAATATAGTAACATTAGAACAGTTGTAAATCAAGTCTTAATTTGCCGATAAAACAACTATCTTTAGCGAAATATTCGAACTTAATTTACTAGTTTACTAAGTTTTTACCTAAGATAGCGATTTGTCGCAGTGAAAACATTTTACAGATTTTTATTTCGTGCAACAAGAATCCTCCTCTGCATTAGAGCAGCATGTTTTGCGAATTGCCCATCGCGTTTCTTACTCGAATGGCATCATGTACGGGAACGTGTTTCGCTGTCCGCCAAGCCCCTGGTAGGTTATCGGCGCATGGTATGGTGCAGTATCTTTCTGATAACGGCGCACGCGATACGACACGACTCTGCTATCTTTCTGAGCACACGGGCCCCAGCTCTCGTTCCGCGGTCGACGTTGCACTCGCAGCGGGGCAGTAGCGTCTGTATCGTGGCGCAACCTCGATTAGCGTCACCAGGGATCAGAGATTAGTGTCTAGTGCCTTCCTGGAGAGGGGAGCGTGACAGGTCCTCGGTGAGTATAGTCGTACACGCTACAGTTTCGAATGTAAAAACGTGAATGGATAATAACATTGAGGTTACGTTCGTTACGAATTCTTTGGCAGTTCAAAAACCTTGCTGAACAAATCTTACTTAATGCCACACAAAAAACTTAAAAATTAAAATATATTGCAAAACAACTCTATAATCCATTCAGGGTTTCTTCACACGTATCTGAAGCCCTGATAAAGTTCTACTTCCAGGATATTCCTCCGCTTCGTGGAAACTTAAGCTTAAGTCTAGAAAATTACACCAATGCACCGTATTCGTGCGCACTCCGTTGTAATAATATTCTGCACGAGATCTATTTCTTATTAGGCGCTACCTGCACAAAATTTTTTCCATTGTTTTTATTTATATTTATTATAAATTAAATATAATTTATAAATTAAATAGGTTAAACTTAAATTTAACGAAAAATAAGATACTTGTATGTTAAGAGGTATAAAACGCTTGTGATACATGGCATATTTAGGAAATATCTAAACACTTCATACATGGGGTGATTTTTCAAAGGTTTGATAAAAAAAATGTGAAGAAAGCGCGAATAGACTATATTAGTAGAGGGATTATGGGGACTTCGGCAAATCCGTACCTGGGATTGGAGCGTCGGAGTTACCTTTGACCCATACAATCCCAACCAAAATCCAAAAAATTCAAAAAAATCCCAAAAATATAAAAATTATAAATTATAAAAAAGTGTATTTAAAACTTATTAAAATTTTTTTTGAAAGTATTAAAAAAATATTTAGAAAATCTAAAAACTTAAATTTCCGGATGTCCCCCACCACCCCTCACCAATACTCATTCTATCGTGTGTAGTCATCTTGATTTTTTCGTTTCGTTTGTTTACACATTGCTGGAGGACGCCATCTTTTTTTTTCGTTGGTCATTTGCTTATACATTGCTGGTGGACGCCATCTTGGATTTCATATGTTTTCATCACCTAGTTGGCGCTAGTGTGTTAATTATCGTTTTCCCACCAGGCTAGTGCCATATTTGTTAATGTTTTTAAAGTATAGATGATGCTGTCGGCGCCCTCGATGTTGGATTCTGTTTCTAACACATAGGTGGCGTTTATTTCTTGATTCAGACGCCAGGCGAGCTGTCGGTGCCCGCTCATTCTGACTATTCAGTCGCAAAGTGAGCTGTTAAATTACAATTGAAATTGAGTATTTATTCTGTTACCCCTCACCCCAACACTTTAGTCCGACCAATTATTCACCCACGCTTAATCCCTTACCACTACTGCTCTTGTTTTCATTATTGTCCGCTAGAGCTTGTTAGTGTGGGGAAAGTACATAATGGGAACATTTCTACATTCTGCACAGTTTCTCGTCTGATGCCAGAGGTGACAGATCGCTGCCTCACCACTCGTCTTTTAGCATTCTGACTGGTAAGTTCAGATATTTAATTCAATCACGTCACATGATATTTTCAAGCGTACATGTAATACGCATTTATTTTCCCGCGAAATTACAAATTTGGAGTATCGGTTCGGGCCAGCTAGTCTAGAGGAATATGTAACATCATAAAATTCTGTACCAGAATTTATTATTTTATTTATATATTTACCACCTATATAATTTGCAAACGCGTTCAGTACCCGTGGCGCTTAGTTTTCAATCACCAAATGTGTTCGAACACACGAAAAATATAAATGTTGGAATAATGCAGATAGTGACATATGTAAAATGTGGCATGCAAAAACCTGCGTAGCTGTAGGACCTTCACCTGTCAAAAACCCTCGTGTACAGTCTCCTTCATAGCAGGGTTCGAGTGTACTTCCCACAATACCAAGGGTTCAGTATGATTATCCACTATCGTTCCAGGAACCATCACGTCCAAGAATCGTGGCAGGGTCTGGGTTGGTTAATGTCAATGGTTTCGTGGAGGCCCAAACTGCATTCCATCATAGTCTAAATACTTATGCCTCCACGACGAGAGCGCGTATTCGAAGGGGGAAAACATCGCTGTTGGCTCTCCAAATAAACACACCGTCAATAAAATGTAATGTAGGTATGGCAAAACCGTCTCCATTCAACGAAAGGAAGGTATTCGAATCGAAAGGCAAGATATCAAAAATGCTGTAAAAACCTCACACTGGAAATAGGTCACGAAAAAGCATACAAAGAGCATGTTACGGGAAAAATATTAACGAAAAATCAATAATAGAGTGCACATGTCAACACCAGGGGAGATCCATGTTCAAGGGGACTCGGGTTCGATACTCGACTCGTTCTGCCCGAATTTATATTTTTAAAATCACTCCAGGGGAATGCTGGGATGGTTTCTTGGTCGAGTCCTTACTTGTTCCCGCTTGCCCTAGCAACTCGCTTAGTCTCAAAATAGTATAAAATTTACTTATTATTATTTTAGCTTGCACACCACCTAGAAAATGTAAATTCACGCTCCTATTTTACGAGAATCTAATAGTCCCAAAAAATATAAAATATTTATGTGTGTTCATTATCAGAGAAAGGGGTTACACCATTTTCTCTCACATCGAATCCGCAGCATTGGGCTTCAACAATCACGAGCCATCCACGTTTCGAGGACGGGGAAGAAAAAAAAAAGCGCAACATGTAATGCAGGCAAATGTGTACGTATCAAATTTAAAAAAAATACTATATTCATTACAAAGATTTATTTGGTATTAGCATTTCCTTGCATTTTTCAGGCATACCGAGATACCATTTTTCATTTTACAGGTATTTAAAGCTACCCCAGTCTGATAACTAGGAATATATACAGAATAGGGTCATTATTATTCTCTTCGTAATCCAACGAACGAATTCTTTCATCCGCTGATGCATATACTTCTATAATATTTCCACGTCCACATACACAGTAGTCAATTAATGCTAAACCGTTCGGGGGGAACAATCTTAACAGAATATTCGACCCGATCACATCTAAAAATAACCTCGACTTTTTGCACCGATTTTATTTATACACACGCGCACATGAAACCAAATAAATTAAGACAAAACAGGCCACCCGTTACATAAATAGGAAATAAAATTGCCCAGTAATGAACTTAAGATAATACACTTAATGCCCCGAACAGTGCTACATACTTTTATTTGCGAATCGAAGCGATATCGAGGTGGAAAAAACCCTAGAATTTAAGCTGTATTAATCTTGAACCTTCAGCGGAAACTTCTATGTTTGCACACCAAAAACGTTACCTTTGAAAAAAAAATTATATTTCCTAATATAATTATTTTTTTTAAATTGCAGAGTACGCGTCATAATATAAGATCTAAATACCTGCAGAGATATACATACGCATGTTGGCAATGTCCCAGTTCAGGCATGCCAGTATATCACATAGCCATATGAACAATACATTTTCAAAAGGTCAGAAGCGAGAGCTATATCACCCATTATCGATGTTCATTTTTGTGACAAACTTTGTACACCTACATCATGCCCAGGAAGAGTTCTGATGCTTGCTAACATACTTGCGCTTTATCACCACCTCTTGATGCCACGAAGATACACAATCTCGTATTATGCAAGTACATAAACAATAGGTTCACAAAAAAATTATTAAAAATACTTAAGTTTACGCACATTAAGTTTATTACCCATGAACAATTAAAAAAAAGTATCAGGCTGCAGGAGTGATATCTCAGGTCAATCTGAGAAATTATGAAGATTTGCACACATCAGTTCAGGCTCCCCATCGAAAACATCACCACAGGCTCATTTCGCAAAGATGACCTCTTCCAGGATGTCGCATAAGAGAGGGACCGCAGTGACGCAGCGGCTAGAGCTCTCATTTCCCATCACCCACCTCAACACCAGCCCATTCTTCACTTAGTCTCTTCGCCCCAACACGAGAGACAGGTTCGATTCCTGGCAAGGGTGCTCCCAGATTTTCGCCCTTTAATTCCTCATTGTTAAAAACATTCCTCATTGCTAAAAACATTCCTCATTGNGCCCTTTAATTCCTCATTGTTAAAAACATTCCTCATTGCTAAAAACATTCCTCATTGCTAAAAACATTCCTCATTGCTAAAAACATTCCTCATTCGTAAAAATATTACTCAAAAACCTACCTCATCCCTAAAAAAATTCCTTAAACATTCCTCATTCCTCAATAACATTCCTTCCTCTGTTTGTCAAACCAAATGCAGCCAACTTAAACAGCCCGAGAGAGGCATAATACTTAAGATTGAACCATATTCCCATTAGCGCACTTTCTCACGCAATATTCACTTAAAATAGACCCTTTCATTCGATTTTATACAGCTCTGAAATAATTAGTTTCTCAGAAAAGCAACAGTGTAAGGTTCAATAAATTAAAGGAGTACAAATAAGATCACATAAATTTATTATCCTATTTTTTCCATAAAATAAATCTTTGCAGTTCTCTGATGTTTGCAGATGATGGATAGTACACAATGGTTTCATTCGATGTAGCCCTTTTCCTTAAGTTCACCGATGTTTGAAGATATTTCCTTACTGTGCAAGCCAATCAAATGTCTGAGTCTATCAAAAAGTAATATATAGTCGGCGTTCTTTTCTTCTGCATTATTCACAACATTTGGAGTTGTGTGAAGATGTCGAAATAATCGCCACGGTTTTCACCGTCAACACTTTTCATGATCATATCCATGGCCCTTCTCTCTTTTTGTGCAGAGGCATTAACCACTTCTTCGTCAGCACACATCTCGAGTATACTTTCCTTTGAAGGAGGAGTCTCATTGGCAACATTAGTCTCAGCAGCTAGTGGTGTTATATTCACGTGCCAGTTTAGAAAGTGTATATTTCATACGATCCGGTTGTATGGCACACTGTTCGTTGCTACTATTGACAATAGTTCCTTCGCCTTCTGTGAACATATTATGCAGCGTATTGTTAACAGGAGGAAGCGAGGTCGTCACATGCCTGTTTCTCCGTAGAAGGACCACTATATTTACAGACATTGGCATGTCTATTCAAGTTATCACCTCGTGCGAACTGCCTAGGACAGTTTCTGCAGCTAAAAATCACACGAAATGGGTTCTTAGGACATTAGCTCTTCTCATTTCACCCCGCATTGTAGTCGAACGCATATACTTTGTCGCATTATCTGCATTGTCGGCGATTCCGGTACAAGGAGTGTGTTCACTTCCAAATCAATGTTTAAATCACTGTGTCAGAACGTCAACTGAGCTCCTGCTAACTTTTATTATGTATAATCGTAATTATTTTTACTGGCAAATTAAAAAAAATNCAGAACGTCAACTGAGCTCCTGCTAACTTTTATTATGTATAATCGTAATTATTTTTACTGGCAAATTAAAAAAAAATATATATATCAGATGGCAAAAAAAATGTAGGACTATTCAAATTAGTACTAACATTTCCAAATGTTCGCGAATTTCCGATATTATTCCCTCCCCCTTCGATATTTGTTTCCTCTTCTTTGATAGGGTAGATAGTCACCTATGCACTAACAAATTTTTATATTAAGATATAATATGCTTTAGGCAAATGTTTTTTATATTACCANAGATAGTCACCTATGCACTAACAAATTTTTATATTAAGATATAATATGCTTTAGGCAAATGTTTTTTATATTACCATATAATATATTTATAGTTATATAAACTATGCATAATATATAAAATAAACACATAAATAATTTTAATTATATATATATTCCTGTTATATATTACGATTGTAAAGGTTGAGTATAAAAGAATACTCCAACTTTGAAGGTCTATAATATAAAAATCAAACAAACTACAACCTAGATTGACCAATCAAATGAACCGCGGAACCGTGAAGTTTGTTCAACATAAATCCATTGATGTTCAATGTGACCACCACGAGCGGGCCGAACGACATCTACGCGATAATCAAACTCGTTCCACGCTCTTTTCAGTATGTCCGGTGTTACGGTTTGGATGGCGTCCGTAATTCTTGTTTAGAGGTCGTCAGTGTTAACCGGCAATGGTGGACGAAACGCTTGATCCTTTATGTACCCCCATAGAAAAAATCGCACGGGGTAAGATCCGGGCTTCTTGGGAGCCAGTGATGAAGTGCCTGGTCACCAGCTGCTCCTCGGCCAATCCAGCGTTGCGGCAACGTCTCGTTGACTGATGCCGCTCCTTGGCAGATTGAAGGTATTGGGTAGTCGCTGCTAGAATTTTCTGGTCTGACCCCACCTCCCCCTCTTCGCGATACGAGGTGCGAAGAATCTTCTAGCTCAGCTCAGTTCAGCTATATAAGCTTTGGCGTGCTTGTGTTTAGAGTTTGGAATCTTGGACAACCATTAGTGCCAAACCAGTTAATTTTTGATAGGGTGGGATGATTTTTGGCCGTGCCTATAATGTATTCACGGTAACTTCAAGATTTTCTGAAGCCCTGCTAAAGATCTACTTTCAGGGACCCGATTATGTATCCTTCCGCAGTATGTAAACAAAACATTGCCATGTGACACCTGTCAAACGTTTTGCAAACAAAAACAGTGCCATGTGGGTACTCTCAAATATTTTGTAAACAAACAGTGCCATGTGGGAACTGTCAAATATTTTATTAACAGTGTCCATGTGGGAACTACCAACATTTATTTTTGAAGAGAAACAATGCCATGTAATCTTAACTGTCATATACTTTAATAAAATTCTCCAAATGTCTAAAAAAAAAGCTAATAAATTTAGCAAAATATTGTAATACATACAAAAAGGTAGATTGAAGTATATATCGGAACTGTTAATTATATAATTTAATTAAAGTTTACTTATTGTATTAAGATTTATTTACACGTTTGCTGTAAGGAAAAAGTTAAATTTTACATAATAAACTTTTGGAAGTAGCACTCAGGTTAAAGATTTCACTGTGAT
>NQII01000160.1:568495-580154 GCA_002778355.1 Clitarchus hookeri
TCAAGGTAACCTCAAACTAAATCTTTACAAAAACATTATTAGCAGCTAACTTCATTCAGTAAACCAGCAATCACGATTTGTTTACTTCGTTCACAGTCGGGGCATATGGGCTACTCTCGGTTTTAACATGGCCGCCCGGCCGGTCAGTTATAAACGCGCGGTAAAATTCGAGTTCGTAGGCGCACACTTTTGGCGCCATATTTGAAAAACCAACATTCGCANAGTTATAAACGTCCGGTAAAATTCGAGTTCGTAGGCACACGCTTTTGGCGCCATATTTGAAAAACCAACATTCGCATTCGCATTCGCGAATGTGGAAAAATCGACATTCGTTGCNTGGAAAATTCGACATTCGTTGCATCACTACAGGACAGTGTACGTGTGACCAGGTGTGTTCACTAGCTGTGCGTGGTGATCGCTGAGGATCGGAATTCTTGCACGGGAATCCAAAATCTGGCATTCTTTGATACTTCTGCTCAGGGCGCGTTGGGAAGTGCGGCTCCGTGCTGTTTGCGAGTGCAGTGAAGTCTTAAGAGATTTTTCAAACGATGGCTTGGTGGTGGAATGATGCTACATTAATAAAATTCGTTAATAGTTACAAAGGGGAGCTTCTTATATAAATTGTGCGAGGCTGCTTTTTCACGGCGAATGTGGATTAATTTTCGTACTCACAGTCTTAAGTTTAAAGTTTCTGAACTTACGATGTAACTCTTCACCCAATAAGAACGTAAAACATTTCATATAACGTAAGTTGCTGTTGGTCGTCACTGACTGAGGGAAGTTTTGTTCTCCGTACTGATTGAATGCTGGAAAACTGTTGAAAACAAAAATTCTTAAGTCTGGGCGGGCGAAGCTGCGTGGTACAACTAGTTTAAGAATAAAACAAAAGTCTTATGCGTGTAATTTATTGATTGATAGGCTCTGTCAGTGGAGAAATGGCTATTGCTCTTTTTGGAGGGAAGTTTTGATGTTAGCATTTAACTTTTCAGTGAACATTGCTCGTGTGAATGTCGTGAACGAGAAGTTTTACATATGAGACCTGTCAAGTTAAATGCGATATCGCTAAAATCATTGGTATGTGCAGCAGCGAAGAGCGAACTGACGAGAATGATCGAACTGCTTTTCGTATCGCACCATTGAGTGCAAAACGCGTCAAGGCCAGCGCTCTGAATGGCTTGCAAAATTGTCGTTTACACCCGCCATCTTGTCCTGCGAAGGTAATTGTTCCAATACACAGTCAGTATTTCGAACACGAGTTGCCATTTATTTCAGCACTACGTGTTGCGGTATCATGTTCATAATGTATACTGAATGGAAGCGCAAATCGCAGTTCGGCAAGCCACTGCGCGTCATTCGGTAATCTTGTAGGTGCGAAAGAAACGAGTTCTGCCGTGGGAGTANGCGTTTACACCCGCCATCTTGTCCTGCGAAGGTAATTGTTCCAATACACAGTCAGTATTTCGAACACGAGTTGCCATTTATTTCAGCACTACGTTTTGCGGTATCATGTTCATAATGTATACTGAATGGAAGCGCAAATCGCAGTTCGGCAAGCCACTGCGCGTCATTCGGNTTGCGGTATCATGTTCATAATGTATACTGAATGGAAGCGCAAATCGCAGTTCGGCAAGCCACTGCGCGTCATTCGGTAATCTTGTAGGTGCGAAAGAAACGAGTTCTGCCGTGGGAGTAGGGAAGGTGATACCTTCAGAGTTATTTCCTGGTACGCTGGAGTTATGCAATGACACATCAGTACAGCGTAAAGGTCAGTTGCACATATCCCATTTATCGCTCCCTGCGGCGTATCCTGCTGGTGTTTATAAACATGTGGCACTGAAAAGGTTGATATGCAGTGGCTCTCTTGTCTCACGTACCGACCATCGAAGTGCGTGACAATACGGCGAACTACATTTTTACTACCGCTAGAGCCTATTAGCGACAATTGCACGCACATCAAAAATGCATTATTGCTTCTACATGTGAGGCACCGAATTTTCTCTCTACTTTTTCATTTAATATCATTAAATTATAGTGCCGTTTGAAATTCAAGCGCAATATCAATTACCATCCACAATGCACTTGGAGGTTGTTCGCGGTATAATACAAACCGTACGTTGATCATCATAATGGATACTGTTGGCTAATAGAATTTCGTAATAATAATTCCGCCCGTATATGTTTTATGTAGGTATAAACAAGTAGGCTATCATCTACAAACGCCCGTCTGTCATGACGTTGACTGGCGAAAATTTTGAATCCTACCTTCATTTGGAGGAACAACTTAGCCGGCGGGGAGTTATGGAGGATAATCTCAAGTCACATCCGGCCGTAAGAGGCATTGCGCGACGGCGGTGGAAAACAGTATAAACAAGCCTTGCGTGTGTTCTGTTTCCTCAGAATTTTAAGCCGCGACTATAGAGTTTTAATACAGCAATCTGCCCAGAAAAGATACAGCATTGTCTCAATAATTATAACGTTTTCGTAAATAAATACCGTAAACAGAGAGCTACTTGCAGCGATTTTTGCTGAAACTTTTCAGCTACCACAATTATATTTCGATAACCAAATTTGTGAATGGCTAACGAAATATGGATTTTAATTTCTGCCCTGGAAAAAATTTACACTGAAATATCACAAGGTTCTTAAAAATGAGATAGGACAGCTGCGTGTAATGATGCCTACATAACGAGGGAGACGGGAGAAAATGGAAAACATGCAAGACCCTTCTCNAATGATGCCTACATAACGAGGGAGACGGGAGAAAATGGAAAACATGCAAGACCCTTCTCTGATTATGTTATAACAGTGTAAACAGTTTTTGCGACCTCGGGAAGGGCGGGAGGCAAGTAAAGGCATTCGTATAAACTTGAGTGATTACAAATCGACATCATTATTAAAAAAATAGTTTCTCGCCTAACTGATAACATGCCTATTCGCAGAGTAAATAACTGAAGATTTTTGGGCAATTGATATAAAGATTATATGAAAGTCGCATGGTGATGTTTATACGTGGCGAAGAATTTAAAGGGTTAAACAAGAAATTACGATAGGGTCTTAAGAAATAGTCAATTATTCCCGAGCAGCATATACAAAATAACACAACTCTTTATCACATTGCAGAGACGTTTTTACTGTACATACATTACCAGACAGTTACGCGTGTTCTTGTTTAACATTTCCATGTCATTAATATTAATTGCTTTTAGTGGGGACTTAATGACCTTGCTCATTCTAATGGCGAGGAGGCCAAACTGGGCACTGAATAGTGAACTAGGTAGTTAGGCGCCTACTGCAATCGGAGGTTTCACGACTTTGGCCTTTTTGTTAATAGCAGTGTGACGTAAAGCTCTAAAACTTTAACTTCGACTTGCCGTGTTTCTCTTTCACTTCGCTGTGGGAAAGGTGTCTTGAGTGCAAGCATATGAAACCGCAAATTTCACCAGCAAAGTCAGCATCCCAACTATTGCGAACTTGGAATGAAGGTTAAGACCTTCGGAAGCTTTCAAATGGTGCCTTTTGGTAACAAACTTATTTGAGAAGTTAGCTGGGCACAACCAACTGGGGTGCGTATTCGTCCCCCGGCAGCCAAATTTGATTACAAAATTTTAATAATTTTCGTGCTGGCTAGAGTAGCCGATTTGACTTATTTTAGTGAAGTAGGTTGAGTACGGACTGATTTTGACATGCTTTTGATGTTGAATTCCTGCAACGCGTAAACGAGACTTCTGGTGCTTAAAATGTTACTCCTTATGAAATTCTTGTGGTACCTTCCGACAAGATAAAAGAGTAATTGAGTGCTGTTTATCGACAATATCCACTAACATGTTATTCGGTGCGCTCTTCGGGTATCGACTCTCGGGGGACTAACTGGTAAGGTTCTGTCTTTTAATTAAATCTGCATACAAGCGTTTCGGTGTAAATATATTTTCTCAAACACGGTTAGAATAATTTTTTTGTTTTTGTTCTATTAAATAAATTCGAAAAGAAAATAAAATGAAAAGGGCTGCAACTGTAATGGTTAGAGCTTGCCGGCGTGCTTACATCAACAGTATTGATAATAATACAAAATGCCATTTTCAGTTAAATTAGTTGGCTTCCATCGCGTCTTATATTCCACTGTCGCAGATTTTGTATGCGAGGAATTCAGCTACAGCGAGTTTATGTCGAATCGTGCTGCTTCCTAACGGCATGGCGTGACCTGGACCTAAGGTTTAATTGTTTTATTTTATTAAGACTCTGTAATCTATTCTCACCTCTCGAATGTTATGTCCGTTTAGGGCAACTATGAGAGTACATTGAGAAATTCTTCCGCGGCGCAGACATTTTGGCGGGAAAATAGAAACATACCTGACTGTGATAGTTACCTCAGCCAATCGGCGAGCGTCCCGCTTAAAACCTATTTGCCCTGCGACTCTGTGGGTAGTTTCACTGCAGTAGCATTTAATTTTGTTGCCACAAATGTTACATATTTGTTTAATATGGAAACACTATAGTCGATTCACGGTTACTTCCAACTTTTTTGAAGCCCTGCTGAAGTTATATTTTCAGGCTATTCCTTCGCCCCAGGCAAAGGTTTATCCAGTCTAAAAATTACACTAAAGGGACAATGCACCACATTTGTACGCACACAGTTTAATAATATTTTTCATGAGAACTATTTCTTATTAGGCATTACCATCACACCTATTTTCTCTGTAATTTATAGATACAATATAAGTAAAAAGTTTACTTTAACCAAGAATAAGATACTTTTATGTCAACAGAAGTATAAAACACTTGTGTTAAGTGATAGATTTAAGGAACAATCAAACACGTCATTCATTGGGTGTTTTTTTTTCGAAGGTTTGGTTCAAAAAGTGGAGATACTGCGAATAGACTATACTTCGTTGTTGGCATTTAATTATTTCTGCTGCTATATCTAATTTATTTCTTCTATGGTGTTGATGAGGGGGTTCTAAGGCATGTACCCCACAAGTTTACTTCACTAGAACTGTACAACAAACAGCCTCTGCTGTGTCCGAGACATTTCAAGTCTCTCTTAATCTTTCTCCTTTGTATGTTTTAATTTAATACCCTGGCATAGCAACACGTATTTTGAGACAAATTTCCACATTTTCGATAGTCATTTCTATGGTAATCCATTAAGCATGTTCAGACTCGTCGCAAATTGGGAAACGGACTACTGAGACTTAAGACGAAAACTTAGCGTGTAGACGCATTGGTTCGAGTAAAATTTTCTGTTGTAACAATTTATGGTCCCAGAAACTTTTTGCCAGCCTTTGCAATGTAATTTGGTTTGTGGGACAGATTTGTTTTTTAGTTTGACTGAGGAGTTTAATTTACTGTAAGTAAATACTGTATATATGTTTTCATTTGTTTTTTCTTTTTCATTATACGCTTTACAATTCTCGTTTGTACAGGATGTTTTAATTTTCACCCGCAATCCGTTTTATGCCCATTAGAAATCCACTCGTGAAATTTCAGCTTTGTGTTAGTTATGTAATTGCAGCACGCTTTTTTTTGGTGTATTCCGTATTCTATTATCTCCGCAGTGGGCAAAATGCACATACCCTTTTCCGTCACCTGTCGAGAGGCGCACCCGTGTACTTCGGGTCAATATCGCGCATCAACTGCATGTTGTCTGGAGCACAGATGCTTCGTGCGCTGACGTGGTGGCGGGAACGTGCCGCTGTTAAGTTCAAAAGCTAAAAAATATTCATCGGTGCTATAAGCGTGTGTCTAGATGTGTTTTTCACTATGGTTAAGCTACGTTACGTATACAACGTACATTAAAATATTTAAGTACGCAAAATAGGGTTAAGGTGTGCGGAGTTTGTTTGCGTAGTCTCCATCTTTATTTGTAACAAGTGGAGACATAGGTGCATGGTGTTTGTTACGTATCTTAAGAATGCATTTAATGACTGAATAACATAGCACTAGTTTCCAGCAGTTGCATTAGTGCAGGAACGGAACACGGCCGAAGATTGAAAAGTCCCACTAGAATTACGTTACCCATATACTTGAACATCTACGATTCGTCAGTAAACCTTAAAGACGTTAAACAATAGAAATAATCCTACCAAGAAAGTGGAACTGAAAGTTATTGTTTTTATATACACAAGTACACAATGGAATCTTCGCGAAAATCAGACTTCTTCAATTATGACGAAATGTAAGTGATAAACTTGCAGGGGGGGAGGGAGGTATGAAAATTGTCTAAAAGGGGGGAAGGGAGTGACTCGCGCATCTGAATAACGAGTCAGGTGCAAGCAAGGAATGACGTGCAGAGTAGAGGTGGTGTGACTTGGTCGGCAATATCACTTTCGTGTACGTTAGAGAAGTCTGCATACAGCGTTTATAAAAAAAATATTTGTTTCGTAGTGAATGTACTAGAAATTAACTCTATTTCAGCGAAATAGCGATTTATTAGTAAATAAAATTTAATTACATTTAATTGTATACTTATTCTTCCAGTACTTACTGCACAGTATTTGTAAATTATATAACCCAAAACGTGATAAACATTACATGATTAAAATGCAATTAATTATTTTATTCAATTTAGACATTTTTTTACAGAGTAAAAGAAAATACTGGAATTTTTCTTTTAAAAATAAGAGATTCTATTTAATGCAATAGATTACTTACTCTTCTCTCGTTCAATTCCATTGGCTGAAAGCTTTTCGCACACAACACAATAAAATATCGCCGTTTTCCACACGTCTAAATGCTGAGGATGTTCTAAAATATACGTATCCGACGAACAAAACCGTTTCGTAAAAATACCTTATTTCATTCTGATACGTACACGTTTTAATCGCAAACAGACGTTAACACCTGTAAGAATGCCGGGAATTCGGTCCCTCCTTTTGAGAAACGTCTCGATTATGAACTGGGTTGTCTTGGCGCGCGTGAGTGAGGAGTAATCAAGAAAGGATAAGCGCAGTTGTAAGTACACCCATTTACCTCCCCGAAGAGATTTTTGGAGTGTGTTGTGGTCTGCAGTTTGAGTGTCCGCGGTGATTCGGAAAGCTACCAATGATTATTTATAGAATGAAGACTGCGACCTATGCATTCGAAGGGATTGGTCGGGATGCACCCGGACGATTTTTGTGGGGTCTGACCATCTAGGTATCGGAGTCGGGGTGGGAGGAGTTCACAAGAGACGAAACATGGGTGCACTGTGATTGCTCTAGAGCAGAGCTATGTAATTAGTTTTCCCATACGGATACTTAAAGTAGCTGATAAAATATTTTTGTCTGTATGTCAGTCTGGCTAGTGTGGCGGGCCGCTAATTGAATAGCCCTGATCTAGAGTATTGATTGAATTATTTGATTTTTGTGTATTGGGACTAATTGTTTTTAATGTAATAAAATACTGGGTAGGTAATTGCGGTTATTTGCGCTGAGGACTGTAATATTGTGAGAGATTGCACACTGTAAAAATATAGTTTTGCAAATATTTTTGTAGNGTTATTTGCGCTGAGGACTGTAATATTGTGAGAGATTGCACACTGTAAAAATATAGTTTTGCAAATATTTTTGTAGTATTATAAATAAAGGAAATTAAATTCAGCTTTGAGATGCCTATTCTTCACAACTGGCCAAGCCCAGGTACTTGTGGATCATGGTTTGAAACGAGACTGAAACTTATACCCTCTTTTTTCACTGGCTGAATGTAACTTTATGATTGAGTAACAAACCATGTTAATAAAATGTATTTGCCTTTGAACGGTTTCATGTGAAAAGGTAAAATGTTAAACACAATTATATGAAGTCATATAAACTTTCCTAGAGTAGTGGATTTAGTGCTGCCAACACGTGTGTAACTTTTTCACGCGCTCAGATTGCAACCATCGTACGAAATAAATTGTGCAGTTCGCAAGTGTAAAATGTTGAATGTCACGTTCGTTCCTAAAATTTAACCACACGTTTTCTGTATTACGTTTCTTTATTGAAGTGTTAATTTCAACTCTTTGGAATGCGGAAGGCCACCGTAATGTTTACAGCTAACTTAATTACTTAAACTTTTTGCTTGTAAAAATAAAGAAAAGTTTTGTATAAAAATAGGTTCAAAACTTTTGGGATTGAGAATTTCGTGAATCAAGAAATACGTTTTTTAGATACCGTCGTGGAAAACTACACCCAGCTGTGTGAAGTGTTGTTTCTTGCAGCGTCTGGTTGTGTTGCTCGTCTGGTTGTGTTGCTGAGGGCTGAGCGCATTGCAAAATGCTCTTTCTGGTTGTGATGAAGCAAGTGAAAGTAAGTGGCCTACGTTGCCCCATGGCATTTGTCAGAGTTCTTCGTGTTGCCGCGATAGAACTTCTACTGAATTTATAAGGCGTATTTGTTTGCTGTCTTAACCGTATTGGCGTTCATTTCCTTAGAAGTGCATTGAAGTCGTTCACTGTTACTGATATAATTCGTGCGCAAGCGCGAGTTTTTAGTGATTCATGGTATTTATAACAATGTTATTAAACCTTAAAATTATTCGTTTATACAATTGCTGTTATTTTTTGTTAATATCATTTATCTGTTCATAAATTCAATGGCGCCGTCAGATTTGTGATCGGTTTGCATGCCTTTTCTACACCCACTCTTGTTTATTAAACATTCCGCAATTTATAGTTGCCAGTTGACGTTTATTGCACATTGATATATTGGACACAATGTTTTTGATTGGTATATAGGAAAGTGTAAGTTGGCCAACCTGTAATTCTGGAGGTCGCGTGCTGGCTTACAAAATTCCCTTTACGGGTCCATATTTCGTAACGTTTTGTTAAGAATAGCTATAAAATGCCTTATTTATAAGCTCTAGGTAGTTTTAAAAACGAACAGCGCTCATTTCTACCAATCGCAGGTGTGTGCAGTATGCGCACTTACGTAAAACAAAATCATAGTCTGATCATCACAGCATTTTTGGGGTTGTTCCTGAACTTTGAGCACAAGACTCTCTTATTGCAAGATGCAGTGGGCNTCTGATCATCACAGCATTTTTGGGGTTGTTCCTGAACTTTGAGCACAAGACTCTCTTATTGCAAGATGCAGTGGGTTTACTAAATATTTTTCGTTGTTCAGTTTGTAGATATGTACAATTTTTTTCTTCCAAAAAGTTGTTTAAGTGTTACCATACACTGTGTAGTACCGTACTAAAATTTTTTTTTTAATTTCTAGGTATAATAACTGTCTACAAATTTTTATATAGGTAAACCTTAATGGCGGTGGATAACAAAAATTAAGTTTTTTTGAATACTTATTATACTGTCTTTAGTTTGNATATAGGTAAACCTTAATGGCGGTGGATAACAAAAATTAAGTTTTTTTGAATACTTATTATACTGTCTTTAGTTTGTAAATCTTACACGTGGTCATTTTCAGCAAATAAAGTAAAATTCGATTATACAATTTTTGCAAGTTTCATGTCAATTACTTAGCCTTGAAAAATTAAAGATAAAAATCTTGCAAGGCAAGCTAAGAGTTATCGTGCGAATTCATCGGCAAGATGTGCTTCGCGGAAATTTTATAAAATGGAGATTAAAAATCGTGGCTCTACCCTTTAAGTTACTCTTGAGGTGTTTCTTCTGTTATTTAGGCAACACAAATATATAACTTCGTAAGATGAGTGTTACTAGTAAGTGCCAGTTTGACTTTTTCGCTCAGTCGCGTATAAACTGAAGACAGCTGCGTGCACGTTTCGCGTGAAGCAATCTGTCTTCCGGTGTTAACTTTCCAGAAGGGGGTCACGTCAGTGTACGTGATACGTTAGGAGGTATAATTTACGTCGGTCTACAATGCAGGTGGCCAGCCAACAGTTGCGTTGCTTTTTTTGAGCTGCGACCAATGTGCGGAGGGTTAAGGTTTGTAGTGCTTTGCAACGGAATGTGTAGTCATTCTGGAAGCTGTTTCCGAGTGGACTGTGTGTTGCGCCGAGTTCAAGGAACGATCACTTTGATGGTAATAACTACTTATTTATTACTTACTTGGTAGGCCAAGGTCTCGTGTTGAATTATACCAGTAAACTTTCGAGTCGAATAATCATTCCATATTATTAAAAATAATTTATAAATAAACAAAGATTTTTGGGAATAGTTTTATTATAAAACACGTTCTTGGCTTCAACCTGTTGACATATCACTACAGACCTCGCGGTTTGTCCATAGAGTATTGTATTATATATGCAAGATTTCAGCAACTACTTTTTGGGTTGTGCGTTTTAAGTTTATAGTACTCTGCTTCAGTTACAAATCTTAAGAATTTATAAATACTCAATGTTTTATAGCGCAGTAACGATTTTGGGAAACACGAACATTAAGTTTCTGCTGCACTGGAAATTCCCTCTAAAAATGACGAATTTTGTTTCCTTTAGCTTGTTGCAAAATAATTGAAAATAATAATAAAATAAATATTAGCAAAATAAATACAATTTAGTACATTGGGTTGGCATCAGTTAGAATTTGTATAAATAGAACGAACTACTTCTAGTAAAGTTGGTGCGCGTCACAGATTTTACGCACCGAATGTGAACAACGTATTGTAACGTGTAGCGTGTAAAGAAACGTAATGAAACGAGACGACTTCCTGGTACTTACTGCACACAACAGTATACAATGTAATGGCAAAATAATAATCTTGAGGGAGGAAAGGGGTTCGGTATGCCTCTTTGTATATATGACTGCGATAGCGATACGTGTAACGAATTTTCTGGGTAGAGTGCCAGCACTAGCTGCGCAGTCACGATCGTTCAAATCGAGCACTGAATTGGTGTGCTTATTGAAAATCAGAATTTTTTCCCCTTTTACTTCTTGATAACACAAAACCGTGTGAGAAATGGAAATAATATTTCATCTTGGAGACGACTGAAGGCAGTCTGACGAGTTACTTTTGCCCGGTCCCGTCCAGACTGTAAGTAGGAATATACACGCAGGCGCGCGTGTGCGTGGGGGAAAACTTATTACTACTGCTACTACAAAATTACAACAATCTGCGACTGTGTTTAAGAAACACGCCAATTCTTTAGTATTCCANTTATTACTACTGCTACTACAAAATTACAACAATCTGCGACTGTGTTTAAGAAACACGCCAATTCTTTAGTATTCCAAGGTTTGCCGTGGCAAATGTCGGCAAAGTTGTGTATGTATGAAAAACAACACGGCTGCGTGAAAAATGTTCTAGNTTATTACTACTGCTACTACAAAATTACAACAATCTGCGACTGTGTTTAAGAAACACGCCAATTCTTTAGTATTCCTTAAACAATAATTATTTAAAATAAAAAGTTTGCAATCAGCTGGCGGCAGAGCNCTTAAACAATAATTATTTAAAATAAAAAGTTTGCAATCAGCTGGCGGCAGAGCAAGGTTTGCCGTGGCAAATGTCGGCAAAGTTGTGTATGTATGAAAAACAACACGGCTGCGTGAAAAATGTTCTAGAAGGTAGAATTAACGGTGTTGGATGAAAAACTTTATTTATAATTTCTTAGCTGGAATTAGTGTTCAAACGTAGAATTTAGATTTGAAGTTCCCGATCAGGTACGCCGACGGGGTGTGTGTCCGGATGCGTAGCAGCCCTGGGTGACGTCTTCCTTATATGTAAGCACACGGCTTACGGTGCTAGCATACAGTTCAATGGCACCTTGACGAACGTCTCACGAGTTCTAG